>CAODLS011152751.1:0-19988 GCA_948243855.1 Flueggea neowawraea
AACATACAATGGTATACCAAAGACTACATACTCCGTACTAGGGTGATAACATACAATGGTATACCAAATACTACATACTCCGTAGTAGGGTGATAACATGCAATGGTATACCAAAGACTACATACTCCGTAGTAGGGTGTCCCCATGTCAATGTGTTATATACATAGTATTCCACATACAAACATGCAATGTCTTTTCCTTTATGCCATCATTTACAAAATGTTCTTGTATATATATACCCATATATACTTTAGATTTTTCATATCAAAATGTTGGTTAATCATAATCACATATCCTGATTATAATTAACCCAATAATTATTAGTGAATTTATGTCATAGCTAGACATATCAAAAATAGCATACTTAATTTTGAAAGACACAACCTATGTGTTTGGAGCTGCTATTTCACTCACCTGGTATCCAAAGTCGTGGATCCAGTCAAATATCGCTCGCAGGTGGCTGCTCCTGCTGGCAGGTACACTGAGCTGTACATATACAGACATAGAAAATATCAATATGTGGTACTGTGGCAGTACCGATGCATGTATGCGAGTGCGAATGCTGACTAACTCTCGATGGCATCGAGATCTCATGCCCAAAATACCCAAACTCCCCATTTCGATCTATACCCGATTGATCAAACACCCATACTGGCTGCCATCAGCCTCTCAAGCAAGGATCTAGCCTCAGATCCTACAAACAACCTCAAAATCATCAAGAATCCAAATCCCCAAATTTGGAGTTCTTGACCCACTCGACACAAATTGTCATATCTTGACACCCAATGTCAGATCTATGCATTCCTAACATCTATCTATCATGATACATCAAGTACAACTCTGGATCTGATGAGAAATCTACAAAAATCTGGAACCCTAGCTCGGATCAAACCCATTTTGTTCAAACACGAAATCCTTGGAAACCGAAGCTAGAATCCTGTGGTTATAACCTTAACCAAACTTAATCTACCCATATTTAACTTTCTTTACAATAGAAAAGGAAGATCTGAACAAAACCCCAAAATCCATTCAAAACCCTAGATGAACAAAGATGAGGTGAGATGACAGAAAGAAGAGATCAAAGAACGATTCTTACCTTTAGAATCTCAATGAAAGTGCTGAGGAGTGATTGCAAGTGCAGAGGAGTAGTTGAGAGAGTGATTTCGGTGATTGAGATGAGTTATGATAGAAGAGCTGTAGGTGGGTGTATTTATAGAACCTCAGTGCTATGCACGTAGATCACCTAGTGCTATGCACGTAGATCACCATGCTCACCACGGTTCCAAGTCCAAATCACGTCCAACGTGCGCGGACATCTCCAACGCACACAGACACGCCCAAGTACACTCACGGTCTGGATCAGACATCCATCTACGCACGTAGCACAATCACCTACGCATGTAGATGACACCCTGACCTCAATCTATGCGCGTAGAACGTCTCCAATGCACACAGATGACCTGCTATGTACTTTGCACACACAAACTACCTCCAAACATTCTCGATCGAAGTTTAACACCTCAAAGCCTCGAATTTCCCTGAAGTTTTGACGGAGTACCATCAAATTTTGATCAGAATGAACGGGATATTACAATAATAATAGATACCTAGCTACGGTACTTCTTCGTTTAATCCAACGAGTTGATTATCAACGCTAAAAATAACTACTGAGTATTTGAATAGATAGAATTATAACTACCGGTAATGCATTCAAGTAACCAATCCCTTCTTACCTCTTCGGTAGCTCCGGGACGCCCTGCAAACTACTTCCCTTACCAACTAGACAACCCCCGGAACGTCCTGACAAGGTTTAATTTAAAGGTAGCAGTAAGAACCAAATAAACCTTTATCCTAACTAATGAAGTCAAAAACATTGTAAATCATTTAAACTAGATTACCCAATTCCATAACATTGAAAGTTGCCCAATCACAATCATTCAAGTTATTTGCTACCTATATTAGAATTAATGAGAAACGCTCTATTAATCCTAAATAGCAGTATATGATTCAATTAATCACTCAACTTGCCATATTGAACAATCAACACAAATAATAATAAGAACACAAAAAGAACAGGAATTGAATAAATACCCAAAATACTCAATAACATATAAAAACAATAGTCTCACAACCTACTTGGATTGAACATCAAAAGTACCTCGACTAGATACAAGTTTAGTTACACATGTTGATGAGAGAAAGCCAAAGAAAAGTGAAGAGTATTATGTTTTGTTCTCAAATGTGACTTTTGTCCATGGAAGAAGAGAAGAGTGTTTATATTCTTCCTAAAATTCCTAAAAGATCTAATTCCTAATAATATTAAATAAAAAAATAATAATTAATTTGTCCCTCATATCTGTCCAAAGAGTAAAACTAAGTAAAAATCCTTTAATTTCATCTATCATGAGTCAGATTTTCAATGCCCAACTCTCTTACGTGCTCGGCCCATCTTGTTAATTGATCCAATGCCTTTGCCCAGGTCGCAGCCTATACAACATGGCCATGTCGTAATGCTATCCAAAATCGCCTCTCACCAAAACATCATCGTTTTTTCTATTATTATTTCAACCATTCACCTAAACAACAAAGAACAAAAAAATAACAGAAAAACACACTGATAACAACAATTGGGTATGCAAAACAAACACAAAATATAACATTAAACATGCACAAAATGCAACCTATAAGCTTGTACTCGATGTTTTAGTCCCCAAAAACAGTGTTATTCCATGTTTTTAATATGCCCCTCAACTACTTTAACTTATCAACTAGCGAGAAGTCTGATTCCTCAGTAATTTGTCTCCAACTCGTCCCGCAAATCCTTCTTTCAAGCTTGATCAGTAAACCCATACACCAATATCACTTTAATGGTTGCAACATTAGATACAAGATCAACCAAAATACACCGTTATCCTTAATGGGTGAAACAAGGTGAAAACATCCTTCCTCCAAGCCAAAACCAATCCACCAAAAGCACCTTCAGATGCAACACAACAGAAGTTCAAATCAACATTAGACAAATTTTATTAGCAAGAAAATCATCAATTTGAACTTTCTTCGTTACAACTAGAGCAACAATCCCAAGTTTATGTTATCAAATTACACTACGGATAAATGTCTACTTTTTGCAGGTTAAGAAAATCATTCCTTGCAATTCCAAGAAAAATTGTAAGAGGTACAAACATTTTAAAATAAGTTTTGCTTCATGGGAATGGGTACAAAGGCAATCAAGCTTGAACACCTCTACCATAATTCAACAAGTTGTGCTTGATTGCCCAAATCACTAGGTCCTTTGTATTTACCTCAAAGAGCACGAGACCATTCCAAGTTTCCAACTCTCAACCCCCTCATCAACTAATCTGGAACAAAAAACCGCATCATTTGCCTTAAAACAAATTATCTTGTTACAATTATGGATATTCGAATTCATAAACAAAAAAGCAAACAAAGTATAATTCAAATCACAACTCATCACACTGGCTTTCTCATTGATTTTCTTGTCTTTCCTATTCTTCTGTGATCTTACTATCTCTCTCTGTGTGTGTATTGAAATTAAAAATGTAATAATATATAGAAATCATATCAAATTATCCATATGATCAGTTCAGTAAGGTTTATAGACTTATATATGCTATCATCTTAATATTTAGGCACAAAATATGCCACTCAATTTACGTAGAGTGCATGACCATAAGTGCCATCAACTTTTTTTTTTCTAATAAGAATGAGCCGTCAACTTGATAGATAAGTTTTATAGTTCAATGACATTAAGAGCCACATATGTGAACGAGAAATGTGGGTTCATTTTGTTGGTTCATAGATATGGTCCACACATGATAGTTCAACCATTTTTTGTTTAGTTCTAACCCAAATTAACATGTTGTTATGAGTGATTAATTTGCTTGTCACTTTCTTCCATGAAACTGAATAATGTGGTTTTTTGCATGTAGACTTTTGGATTGCGAAAAGTATATTTGGGTTCTACTGTGCTTATGTTTTAATTGATAGGCAACAACCATTCGATTCGGAGACCGCAAGAGGTAATCCATTACCTTCTTTAAGATTATTTGGCATGAAATCATCACTTCCATCACTTTAGCTATATGGAACAAAGCAACATGAGGTGTAGATTAATTTATACTGTATATAAAAGTATGGATGTTGTAATATTCCACCCAAACTAATCGAACTTCTGTAGCTCTCCGATCGGGTATGTTTTAGTTTTTAAGTTTTTCTATATTTAATTAGAGAATTTGGAGGTTTCTCTATTGCTAGTGTGGGTTGGTGAACGTACTCTTGAGGGTTTAGGTGTTATGGAATCTTGAGGGAGGTTTGATGCACATGGAGAGTGAGCAATGTTGGGTATGTGAGCTAGAGTGATGTAGACATACATTAGCCTTATTCACGACGTACGTTATCTAGGAAACATAAGATGTACATTGGAAGTAGTAAGACGTACATTATCTGGAATTCTGCTATGATCAATGTACGTAGCCCTTGGTGTGATGTTCGTGGTGAAGTGTTCCCGCAGGACCTGATGTCTCTGGAAGCTTAAAAACGTATGTTGGAATGGATAGACATACGTTGTGAAGCCTCAAGATGTACGTTGCCTTCGTATCTCCTGAAACACACTTTTTCGATCTGCAGTTCATTTATAACCCACCTATTGACGGGTTTTTCCATAAATCCGTCTCATTCACTCTCTTCACTCTCAAATCACTTCAGAGCACTTGCCCATTGTCTTCCCAACGTTCTTAATCCATTTGGAGGTAATAATCATATCATTTCTTTCCTTTTTCCTCTGTTTTATTCATAAATTATGTTGGGTCAATTTTGCTTAGGTGTTGAATTTCTAGATGATTCATGATGAATGGTTGTTTGGGGTTGCTTGAATATGTTTAGTAGGACTTAAATTAATAAGAAACAAGCCTTGAATCAAGAGATTTGATGAGTTTTTTTGGAACTAGGGTTATATTCGGGTTTGATGATTTCTGTTGAATTTTGTTGTTTGTTTGAGGAAATTGTTGATGGATTAATGTTCCTGATATTGAGATCGACCAATGTATGTATTTGGTTTCGATTTTAGTCGGTTGAATCGGGAGTTCAATATTTTTTAGAATAACTTTTACCCCGAAGCTAGTTTTGCAATTTTTGACAATTTTTCTCCAGATTTGTAATTTTTAAGAACTTTGGCCTAGATTTGCAATTTTAAAAACTTGAGATCTATATTTGTAATTTTAGAAAGTTCGGAGGAAACTTGTAATTTTGAGGAAATAAGCAACAATCATAAATTCAGAAAATTTGAGAGCTCTTTTGGGAATTCTGATTTTTTGGAATATCTGTTTGTAATTTCTAGAACTTGAGGGACTATTTTGTAATTTTACGAGGCCCGAGGGAATAAAATGTAATTTTACAAAATTTTAGGGACCAAATCATAATTTTACATAGATTCTAATTTTTGACTCGAGATTTGTAGATCTTCAACCAATGTGGGTTTTGGGGAATTTGTTTGAACGTTGAGTCTGCATATGCATGTGCACGCATTTTGGTACATCGGCAGTCCCAGAGTTTCACTTACTTTGTTCTGATATATTTTTGTTTTTGCTATATATTTTTTTTAGCTTTGTGTTCCTGTCAGTGTGATCAGCTGCTTGACAATGATGCTTGATTGGTAGCACTTGGACATCCGGGTGAGTTGATGACAGCTTCAGACACATATGTTGTATCTCAAAAAATAAATTTGTTTTTGTTGTGTATAACACATATTCTGGAAATGGACTAATCTAAGGATTAGTTAATTTAATAAATTGGTTATGTGAAATTATATTGACTGCTTTGTTTTGGAAACCCGATATATACATATATATATATATATATGTATTATATATCATCTCTCTGTTTTTGACTCTGATATGCATGTCTATATTTTTGTACGATTTATTTTTGAACATGGGACGCCTATGCTACGGGGTATGTGGCCTTTGGTATACCAATATTTTGCTTTTGCCAGCTACAAAGGCTGCCGGTAGCCATGTGTTGCGACCCGACACATGATTTATTTTGATTAGTGGCAGGATCCACAAGTATTATACAGTTGATTGAGTGGCATAACCCACCCCATGGTTTAGTTTGGTCCCATATTACCTATACTTTGTTCTTGACCCTGATACTAGCAGTATCATTTTTGCCTAGTGCATGTGTTTGCTTTGTTTGCAAATGTTTTTATTTTTGAATATGGGAAGCCTATGCTACGGGGTACGTGGCCTTTTGTATACCAATATTTTATTTTTGCTAAGCTACCAGGGCTGTCGGTAGCCACGTGTCCCAGCCCGACACATTATTTATTTTTGATTAGTGGCAAGGTCCACGAGTATTATATAGTTGATGGAGTGGCGTAACCCACACCATGGTTTAGTTTTGTCCCTTATTACCTATACTTTCTTTTTGACCCTGATACTAGTAGTATCATTCTTGCATAGTGCATGTGTTTGCTTTGTTTGCAAATTTTTCTGAAATGATATTTAAAACACTACTACGTACGTAGCGTGTATATATGTATATGCTTCTTTATATCTGCTTGTGTTATTTTTGAAATATTTTCAAAATAGTCTTTGTAAAACACGTATGAGGTATTCTGGAGTGTTGTTCCTCATTAGGTTCTGACCCCTTTTATTTTCGGTGTTTATCCTGTTTCTTTCTTACAGGTTAAAATTTTGTCTCAACAACCATTTGGCATCCTTGCTCAGTGAGGCACATATTATTTTTGTTAGTGATGCCCTTATGGTTAGGCTTCTTTATTAGTTTTATAGCTAAACACCAGGATACTGGGTTACATTTTCGATTTTGGACTTTTCTACACATCTATATTTTTGATACTTGTATTTGATTTTTCTCATGGAAAATGTGTTACAATGATAATTTATTTATATATGTAAATATATGATTTCTTATAAATGAGATTTATTAAAAAAATTTTAATAAATGCAAATATGGGTAGAGTTTCTGATTCTCTGAGGCTTTGTGGGATGGGCTGGCTGGGCTCTCATTCACTGCCCACCTCATATGTCTGTCATAGTCCGAAAACGGGTCGTGAAAAAAGTGGTATTAGAGCCTAGATTTCCGTAAGTCTGGGTCTGTGTGGAGCGTAGGTAACTTTGATTGAGTTTGTCTGATTTGCCTATATATACTCTTTGATCTTTGTTCTGGTACTATGGCGGTCACATGCATTTTGACATTTACATGCACAATTTTTGTTCTGCTTGTAGATATGGATCATTTTCGCGGAAGAGGTCGTGGGAGGCCTAGGCATGTACCTGTCGAGGCTGTTGCTTGTTCTATTGCTGACCAGCATGATGCAGCCAGTGTGCCAGAGGTTGCTACTCCAGCACCTTAGCCGCCGCCTGCGGGACCGATGGATGCTTTTGATAGATTCACTCAGGTTCTCATTTGGGTTGAGGCACTTTTAGCAGGTCAGACGGCTGAAGGCTAGCCAGTTCTGCCAGTGGTTGCAGTACCACCAGTTCCTCCACCCCAGCCAAGGCAGTTGCTGTTCTTGCACCTGCTGTAGCTCCACCACAACCTGATACTAAGACCTGTCACACCAGGTTTCTAAAGCTCGCTCCGCCTAGATTTGCGGGCAAGATGGGAGAGGATCTTGAGAGTTTTAGTTTCATAGTGTGACGTTGTTTTGAGGTTATTAAGCTTATCGATGATGCTGCGAGGGTTAGACTTGCATTATTTTTGTAGGATGACTGAGCAGCTAAATGGTGGCAAGATCAAGGATTTCACAGGATTGCCATCTAGGAGGAGATCAAGAATGAGCTCACACTATCTGTTCTTCCTCAGAGTGAGAGGGATATGAAGGCAGACCAGTTTACTGAGTTTCATTAGGAGGCCAGTATGTCGATGAGTGAGTATGAGGACAAATTTAGGGAGTTAAGTAGGTATGCACCTACGGAGGCTCGTAGTGAGGAGGCCATAGTAAGAAAGTTTCTTAATGGGTTGCTACTCAAGATCAGTAGAGTGGTGGCAACCCAGATGTTGAATATTGTCTCACAGATAGCTAAGGCTGCGAGGAGCATGGAGCATCAGGATTCGAGGAATTCGAGAGAGCCTAAGAGGGCAAAGATAGAGGGTGCGTATAGGGGCCAGCAAAGCCATAGTCAGAGTAGCCAGTCTAAGCATAGATGCAGGCATTCCTTTAGAGGTTTGGGTCACAGACAGGGAAAGAGGTCCTAGAGTGGCAGTGTGGCACAACCAGCTGGGCATGCCATAGGTCAAGGTATGAGAGGCACGTATTCACTTTGTGAGACATATAGGAGGAGACACCCTGGTACTTGTAATAGGGCAGCATGTCTCTGTTTCCATTGTAGAAAGCCTGGACACAAGGTGGTCAAATGTCCTCCAAAGCGTGGTTCATGATCCTGGTCAATATAGTTAGTAGCAAAAGGTACAGGTACTACTAATGCTGGTGCTAGTAGAGGCGCAAGTTGAGGCAAGATAGGTTCTGGGGTCCGTAGTTAGATTGGACAGGGTAGTGGTTGTGGTAGCTAAATTGACCACCTTTAGCAATTCTGCTACAGGTGGTCAGGCCCACGTGTATCATTTGACACGTCAAGAGGTGCAGACCTCCAATGCCATGGTGACTGATACATTACTTGTCATTAGTACTTCTGCATATGTATTACTTGATTCTAGTGCATCACATTCATTTGTCACGCCATATTTTATAAAGCTTGCGGGGTTGGTTTTACGGCAGTTAGACTCAGTGTTAGAGGTATCTTCACCTTTGGGTAGTAAGATGCTAACTGAATTTGGGGTTCCAGGTTGTGTGATTGCCATTGATGGGCAAGAGTTTGTAGTCGATCTAATTTTGTTAGACGTTGGAGAGTTTGACGTTATACTCTGTATGGATTGGCTTTTGACTTGGCACGCTACCTTAGACTGCTTTGCGAAGAAGGTATGTTTTCAACCTCTAGGTCAGATTGACTTTTATTTTAGGGGAGATTGGGATAGTGTTGTCCGAAGCTATGTCTTAGCTGTCAGGGCAGAGAAGGTGATACACTGTGGATCTGAGGCATATTTGGCTTTTGTTCTGGTTGAGTCAGAGGGTCCAGAGTTGATAGTGGAATATGTATCAGTGGTGTGGGAGTTTTTTGATGTGTTTCCCGAGGAGTTGTTTGGACTTTGTCCTGAGTGGGAGATTGAGTTTACCATAGAGGTGTAGCCTGGTACCGATCCAATATCAATTCCACCGTATCGGATGGCAGTAGTAGAGTTGAAGGAGCTGGAGACCCACTTGAGAGAGTTGTTGGATACGGGATTTGTAAGGGAGCATTCGTATGTGTATTGAGTACCGACAGTTGAACAAGGTGACAGTGAAAAATCGATATCCACTTCCGAGGATAGATGACCTGTTTGACCAGCTGTATGGTGCACAATGGTTTTCTATGATCGACTTAAGGTCGGGATATCACCAGTCGAGGATCAGGGGTGAGGACATCCCCAATATAGCTTTCCGGACTAGGTATGGTCACTATAAGTTCCTGATGATGTCGTTTGGCTTGACTAATACACCGGTGGCATTTATAGATTTGATAAACAGAGTGTTCAGGCTATACTTGGATTGGTTTATTATCATCTTTATCAATGACATTTTGGTGTACTCGAAGAGTAGATAGGAGCATGAGGACAACTTGAGGTCAGTCTTGTAGACTTTGCGAGAGCATCAGCTATATGCGAAGTTCTTGAAATATGAGTTTTGGCTGGATCAAGTGGCATTTTTAGGACATGTGGTGTCTGATGATGTGATTATGGTAGATCCAAAGAAGGTAGAGATGGTACTCCATTGGGAGAGGTCTAAGACCTTTACCGAGATTTAGAGTTTCCTTGGCTTGACCAGGTACTATAGGAGGAAACATCTAGGATTTTCTAGGATCGCAGCTCATATGACTCGGTTGACACAAAAGGGAGTTAAGTTTGTTTGGTCTGATAGGTGTGAAGATAGTTTCCAAAAGTTAAAGAGGTGTTTGACGAATGCACCAGTTTTGGCATTACCATAAGGTTCTAGAGGGTTTTCAGTATACTGTGTTGCCTCGAGGGTTGGATTAGGTTATGTGTTGATGCAGCATGACAAGATGATTACCTATGGCTCGAGATAGCTTAAGAGGCGTGAACAAAATTACCCAACACATTAGTTAGAGTTAGCAGCAGTTGTGTTCGCACTCAAGATCTGGAGGCATTACTTAGATGGAGAGACCTTTGAGATCTTTACAGATCATAAGAGCTTGAAGTATATTTTCGGGCATCGAGACCTGAATTTGAGGCAAAGACGTTGTCTAGAGTTACTGAAGGATTATGATTGTACTATATCTATTACGACCCATAGTCGGGCCCGTGACCGACGTACGAGGCAGACCAACTGTGGAAGCCCGATCCATCCGGCACAAGCCTTTGTGATCAGATGTACTACCCGACTTATCAAATTATTTATTTAAAACATTTATAAAAGCATTTATAAATGAAGTAAATCATATATATATATATATATATATATATATATATATACACACACACACACATATACAGTTTATCAAAAATATCAGTAAAAATATAAATCACCAGAGTAAACCCAAAAATACAAAATGAAGCCCAGTATCCCAACAGTAACCCGATGTGGAGCTCTATGACATAGAAAAGTAGAGTCCCGAATGAGGGCACTCACAATAGCCAACAACGCCTCACTAGGTCGAGGTACGAGTCAGATGATGTGCGTCCAAAAGATGTCACCTGCGAACAAAGCTATAACATGGACAACAGAAGAAAAAGGGGTAAGATTCCCTAGTGAGAAAACAAGACGTCAGACCACCTCGTACGTGCCTCACAAAGACTGGTTTGAAAACCACCTTTCAAAATATCGCACATGTATATATATACTATACAGTATACACTCTATATACATAGTATATTTTTTGAAATTCGTTTTACCAAAACATTCGCATCTAGAACATTCATATGCATTTAGGCAATATATACATATACTTGTGCATTCATAATACGGGACCATGAAATATTTCCATATCCATATAGTAGTGTGGACTCTGCCACCTGTCTGCTCAATAAACGTGTATATTTGGCCCAGATACACGGTCACCCCAATCCCTTTGACTAGGGCCATAAACATACAATGGTATACTAAAGACTACATACTCCGTAGTAGGGTGATAACATACAATGGTATACCAAATGCTACTTCGACCCCGTAGCATAGTTGCTCCCACATCAAAGTTTTATATACATAGTATTCCACATACAATCATGCATCATCTTTTTCTTTATACCATTATTTACAAAATGCTCTTGTATATATATACCCATACATACTTTATTTTCCATATCAAAACGTTGGTTAATAATAATCACATAGCCAGATTATTAATTAACCCAATACTTATTAGTCCATGTTTCATGTCAAGCCTGACATATCAAAAATAGCATACTTAATTTTGAAGACACAACCTATGTGTCTGAAGCTGGTATTTCACTCACCTGGTATCCAAAGCCATGGATCCAGTCAAATACCGCTCGTGGGTGGCTGCTCCTGCTGGCAGACACACTGAGTTGTACATGTACAGACATAGCAAATATCAATATATGGTACTGTGACAGTACCAATGCATGTATGCGAATGTAAATGCTGGCTAACTCTTGATGGCATCGAGAACTTATGCCAAAATACCCAAACTCTCATTTCAATCTATACTCGATATATCAAACACACATATTGGTTGCAATCAGCCTCTCAAGCAAGGATCTGCCTCAGATCCTACAAACAAACTCAAAATCATCAAGAATCCAAATCCCCAAATTCAGATTTCTTGACCCACTCGACACAAATCATCAAATATTGACACCCAATGTCAGATCTATGTATTTCTAGCACCTATCTATCATAATACATCAGATACAACTCCAGATCTGATGAGAAATCTACCAAAATCTGAAACCCTAGCTCGGACCAAACCCATTTTGTTAAAACATGAAATCCTTGGAAACCGAAGCTAGAATCTTATGGTTACAACCTTAACCAAGCCTAATCTACCCATATTTATCTTCCTTTACAACAAAAAAGAAAGATCTGAACAAAATCCCAAAATTCGTTCAAAACCCTAGATGAACAAATATGAGGTGAGATGACTGAAAGAATAGATCAAAGAACGATTCTTACCTTCAGAATCACAATGGAAGTGCTGAGGAGTGATTGCAAGTGCAGAGGAGTAGTTGAGAGAGTGATTTCGGTGGTTGAGATGAGTTATGACAGAAGAGCCCCAGGTGGGTGTATTTATAGAACCTCAGAACTGAAATGTGGCATTTCATTTAATGACCATGGAAAAGGCCCATCTACGTGAGTTGAAACTTCCTTTACCCACGTTGACCGAGTACTACATGTATAGATGAAGCTCCTGTGTGCATAGACAGCAGATCTGGCAACCTTTCCCTCACGGATCCACGATCAACGTGCACACCACCTAGTGCTATACACATAGATCACTATGTTCGCCATGGTTCCAAGTCCAAATCACGTCCAACGTGCGCGGATGTCTCCAACGCACATAGACGTGCCCACGCACATTCACTGTATGGATCATACATGCTTCTACGTATGTAGTACAATCACCTACACACGTAGAAGACCCCCTAGCCTCAATCTATGCGCGTAGAATTCTCCTCAACGCACATAGATGACCGACTATGTGCTTTGCACACACAAACCACCTCCAAACATTCTCGATCAAAGTTTAACACCTCGAAACCCCAAATTTCCCTAAAGTCTTGACGGAATGCCATCAAATTCCAGTCAAAATGAATGGGATATTACAATATCATATCATCCTGGCAAGGCAAACGTCGTGGCTAATACTTTGAGTAGGAAATTGATGAGGAGTTTAGCTCACATCGCTATTGAGAGACGACCAACAATGTTAGCATTGCAGAGATTGATGGAGGATGGAGTTGAGTTGCAGTTTGATGACTCTAGGGCTTTGCTTGGTCACGTTGATGTGAAACCTGTATTATTGGATTGTGCGAGAGGCTCAGAAGGAGGATGCTGAGATGTAGAGTTTGATTGAGAAGGTTAGATCATCTGGTATCCCTGGGTTCAGTGTTGATGATTCGAGGTTCTTTAGTTTGGATTGAGGCTGTGCGTACCAGCTTCTAGTGGATTATGCAAGGAGATTATGACCCACATATTCTGTACACTGGGGTATATTAAGATGTATCGGGATCTTCAAGAGTCCTATTGGTGGCCAAGGATATAGCAGAGTTTGTTAGCCAGTGTTTGACCTGCCAGTAGGTTAGGTTTGAGCACCAGCATCCTTCTAGTTTGATGCAGCAGTTACCCTTTTTATAGTAGAATGGGTTCGCATCACGATGGATTTCATTGTTGGGCTGTCGAGCACATCTTCCGGGTATGACTCCGTTTGGGTGATTCTAGACCGATTGAAAAAATCGGCACATTTTCTGCTTGTCAAAATGACATATGGAGTGGCACGACTGGCAAAATTATATGTTGATCGAATTGTATGTTTACATGGTGTACCGGTCTCTATAGTGTCTGACAGAGGACCTCAATTTACTTCGCAGTTTTAGCGTAAACTGCAGGAGTTTGGTACTCGATTGGATTTCAGTACAACATTTCACTCGCAAACCGTTGGTCAGTTTGAGCACATAATTTACACATTGGAGGATATGTTGAGAGTGTGCGCTATGGATTTCGGTGGGAGTTCGGATTGTCACTTGCCATTGATTGAGTTTCCGAACAATAATTTGTATCATTTGAGTACCGAGATGGTGCCTTACAAGGCTCTGTATGGGAGGAAATATAGATCTCCCTTATGTTGGGTCGATGCTAGAGAGAGAGATGTTGGGGCCAGATATTATTTTGGAGACTACTGAGAATGTCAGGTTGATCCAACAGAGGATCTAGACTACTCATAGTCATCAAAAGAGTTATGCTGATCCGAAGCATAAACATTTTGAGTTTAGGATTAGGGATCATGTATTCCTCAAGGTGTCACTGATGAAGGGTGTCATGAGATTTGGGAAGAAGGACAAGTTGAGCCCGAGATACATTGCTCCTTTTGAGATTATGGGCTGAGTTGGTGCCGTTGCTTATGAGTTGACATTGTTGCCTCAGTTGTCTTATGTTCACCCAGTATTCCATGTATCTCTTCTGAGGAAGTATGTTCCTGATTTGTCCCATGTTTAGCACCATAGTCTATTGAGGTCCGATCTGACTTATCTTACGATGAAGATCCTGTAAGGATTGTCGACAATTCAAGAGACTCCAAAACAAAGAGATTGCTTTGGTGAAAGTGATTTGGTGGCATCACTCTATTGAGGAGGCTACTTGGGAGGCTGAGGATGAGATGTGGCACAGATATCCGCATTTGTTCGACTTTGTTGATTCTTAAGTCAGTGTGTTCTACTTCTAGTATTCTTCATTTTGTTTAGTCTTTGTATCTCTGTTTCTGCATCTTTACATTTTGTTTCCGCATATTTGTTTATGTCCCTGCATTTTGTATCTTTTTTCCTATATTTCTTTGTTTTTGTCATGTCATTTTTGCATACTAGTTCGTTGGCTAGATAGTCGTGGTTAGTTGAGCGGTTTTGGTTGGATTAATGTTTTGGATACTTAGGGTTGATCTTACGCTTGATTGGATTACTTCAAAATTCGAGAATGAATTTCTTTTGATGGCGGAAGTATGTAATATTCCGCCCAAACCGATCGAATTCCTGTGGCTCTCCGATCGGATATGGTTTAGCTTTTGAGTGTTTTTATCTTTGATTAAAGAATTTAGAGGTTTCTCTATTGCTAATGTGGGTTGGTGGATGTACTATTGAGGGTTTAGGTGTTATGGAACCCCGAATGAGGTTCGGTGCATGTGGAGAGTGAGCAATGTTGAGTATGTGAGCTGGAGTGATGTAGACATACGTTAGCCTTATTCACAACGTACGTTATCAGGGAAACACAAGACATACGTTGGTGGTAGTAAGACGTACGTTATCTGGAATTCTGCCATGATTAACGTACGTAGCCCTTGGTGTGACGCACGTGGTGAAGTGTTCCCATAGGACCTTATGCCTCTGGAAACTTAACAACATATGTTGAGATGGAGAGACGTACGTTGTGAAGCCTCAAGAGGTACGTTGCATGAAAAATGACGTACATTGCTTTTGTATCTGCTGAAATAGACCGTTTCAATCTGTAATTCATTTATAACCCACCTGCCGATAGGTTTTGCCATAAATCCAACTAATTCACTCTCTTCACTCTCAAATCACTTCAGAGCACTTCCCTATTGTAATATCTCGTATTTTACGGTTAGGTCCTGAGTTGGATCCAATTTGATTTCCATGATGGTTGATGGTGTTAGGGAGGTTAGTGTGTCATTTCTCCAAACTTTGGTGTTGAATAGGATGTATTGGAAGTCATCTACGCACGTTGTATATGGTACTATGCCCGTAGACGTGGTTGAAGTTGGACCCTGAACGTGGTTAACATCGGCTGTACACGTTGTAAGGTACAACATGCAATGGAGAATGTTCTGTGCGTATTGACGATCTTCTGGGTGCAAGTCGAGAGCAGATGGAATCATCTACGTGCGTTGGACATGGAATCTGGGCATGTAGGATGATGTCTGATATGGGCAGTGACAAGCCTACGAATGTCTGCGTGTGTTGGAGAGCACAATGCACGTTATCCTTCATCTGGGTATGGTCAGTGAGCGAGAGAGATGATATGTGTGCATTACAAGAGGTAGAACAGACGTTGATTTGGGATCTGAGGAATTAGAGAGGACATCAAGCCTCTTGTCTACGTATGTTGAAGTCTCTTCTATGCATGTAGAACTTTTGCAACATACGTAGAATGAGGTAGAACGCACGTAGAAGGGGCTTTTCATGATGGCTTAAGTGGAATGCCACGTATCAGATTTGTGGGTTTATAAATACACCCACCTACCTTTATTTCTGCTATAACTCCTCCCAACCACCGAATTAACTCCAAAGATCAGTTCCCTTTCTCTCTCAGTGCCCCTCCATCTGTCATTTTGTTTCTTTGAGGTAAGAAACATATGTTAATTTCTGTATTTCGGAATTTCTGGATTTGCACTCCTTCATCTAGGGTTTTTCCGAAAATGGATGTTTGAGTTAGATCTGTTTTCTCTAGGCTTAGGAGAGTTTAATATTGTTAGTTTAAGGATGCCTAAGGTTGAAAGCGTGGGATTTCAACTTCAGTTTTGAGAGATTTCAGGGTTTAATGAAATGGGTTTATTCCGAACTAGGGATTTAGATTGTGATGATTTTCTGGCAGAAATTGAAGATGTTTATGTTGTATAAGGTTGAATATGAGTTAGGAATGCTTCGATTTGTGTTGGGCTTTGTGTTTGAACAGATCATTCACCATAGGTGTGTGAGGTCCGAAAATGAGAGTGATGAATCTTCTGAGTTTGGTTGTTATCTTCATTATCAGGAGACTGATTTCAGTGTATAAGAGTGGCTGATCAGTTGGGCATTGATCAGATTCAGAGTTTGCATGTTTTTAGTTTTCGACTCCATCGAGGCTTAGATAGCATTTGCATTCCATGCATATATTCGGTACCGCCACAGTACCCATACCCTATTATGATCATCAAATATGATATATTTGTTCAGCTTCTTGTGCCTGTTAGCACGACCAGGTAGGTACTAGTGGTGCTTGATTGGAGTTCAGCGTGACCACCAGGTGAGTGTGGTAGCAGCTTCAGACATATGGGTTGTGTCTTTCAGAAATTATATGTTTTTGCTGTGTTCGAACCATATCTGTAAAATGGACTAATTATAAGTGGAACTTATAATAAATCTGACTATATATAATGGAATCAGTTATCAAAATGGGACATCACTATTGGTCCCTTATTAGTATCCGTATAAGCTATCTGTGCATATGTCTGCTATCAGTATATGATATGTATATATTCAGTTGATATGGGACACTCAGCTACGGAGAGGCGTAGCCTTTGGTATACCATTGGTCAGTTATATCCAATTACCAGGGTAGGTGGTAACCCGTGTGGCTATTGAAAGCACACGAGATCAGTTATATCCAGTTACTAGGGTTGGTGGTAACCCGTGTGTCTAGCGCAAGCACATGAGGTCAGTATATCTAGTTACTAGGGTTGGTGGCAACCCGTGTGTTAGAGAAAACACACGAGGTCAGTTATATCAGGTGCCGATGCCACACCACATCAGTTCAATTCTGTCCATATCAGATATTTAGTATATTGAGACATATGTATATCTGTATGAGATGAATTTTATGCTTGTTGCATGTTGTTGCTGAGGGTGCAAACGTTTTTAGAAATGAGTTTTCAAGATAGAATATATACTTAGAGTGTGTGTGTGTATATATATATATATTCAGTATATCGCATGTGGTATTTGTGAAATATTTTCAAAACAGTTTGTGTGACGCACGTATGAGGCGATATAGAGTGTCGCCCCTTACTGAGATTTCTTATCCCTTCCCTTAAAATTTTTCAGGTGCTACTTGACTCAGCAACCATTCGGCATTCAAATACTCAGTGAGGCATCCGTTATTGGGTTAGCTGATGCCCTTTTGCCCGGGCTCTTTTATTTTGTTAGGGCTCTACACTGAATGTTTATGGGTTACTGGGTTTTGTATTTTGATTTTTGGTAATTAGTTTACTCATATATGTTTTGTATATATTTTTGGTCTTACAATATTTTGTATATGTATATGGTTATATTTTTGGATTATGTATATCCTTCTGCTTTTATACATACACATGTATAACAAATGATTTATGGGTATTACATCTGATTATCCGAGGCTTGTGCGGGATGAACCAGGCTACCATAGACGGTTCGCCTCATATGCAGGTCATGATCCGAAAATGGGTCTTGACACCCATTGGCTTCCCAACGTTCCTAATCCATTTTTGATGTAAGAATCACGCCATTTCTTTCCTTTTTCCTTTGTTTTATTCATAAATTCTATTGGGTCAATTTTGCTTGGGTGTTGAATTTCTGGATGATTCATGATGAATGATTTTTTAGGGTTGCTTGAATATGTTTAGTAGGACTTATATTAACAAGAAATAAGCATTGAATCAAGAGAATTGATGAGTTTTTGGTGGAGCTAGGGTTATATTCGGGTTTGATGATTTCTGTTTAATTTTGTTGTTTGTTTAAGGAAATTATTGATGGATTGATGCTCCTGAGGTTGAGATCGACCAATGTATCTATTTGGTTTCAATTTTTGTTGGTCGAATCGGGAGTTCGGTCTTTTTTAGAATAACTTTTACCCTGAAGTTAGTTTTGCAATTTCTGAAAAGATTTCTCCAAATTTGTAATTTTTGAGAACTTTGGTATAAATTTGTAATTTTAAAAACTTGAGATCGAGATTTGTAATTTTTTAAAGTTTGGAGTATACTTGTAATTTTGAGGAAATAAGATAGAACCATAAATTCAAAAAATTTGAGAGCTCTTTTGGGAATTCTGATTTCTTGGAATATCCGTTTGTAATTTCTGGAACTTGAGGGACTATTTTGTAAATTTACGAGGTCCGGGGGACTAAAATATAATTTTACATAGATTCCGATTTTTGGGTCGAGATGGTTAGATCTTCGATCGATGTGGGTTTTTGGGAATTTGTTTGAGCGTTGAGTCTGCATATGCATGTGCATGTATTTCGGTACAACCACAATATCAGATTCTCACTTACTTTGTTCTGATATATTTTTGTTTCTGCTATATATTTGTTTTAGCTTTGTGTTCCTGTCAGCAGGATCAGCCGCCCAACAGTGGTGCTTGATCGGTAGTGCTTTTATATCCAGGTGAGTGGATGAAAGCTTCAGACACATAGGTTGTGTCTCGAAAAATATATTTGTTTTTGTTGTGTATAAAACATATTTTGGAAATGGACTAATCTAAGGATTGATTAATTTAATAAATTAGTTATGTGAAATTATATTCACTGCTTTGTTTTTGACTCTGATATGCATGTCTATGTGTTTGTACGATTTATTTTTTAATATGGGACGCATATGTTACGGGGTACGTGGCTTTTGGTATACCAATATTTTGTTTCCACCCAGCTACCACGGCTGCTGGTAGCCACGTGTCCCGCCCGACACATGATTTATTTTTTATTAGTGGCAAGGTCCACGAGTATTATACAGTTGATGGAGTGGTGTAACCCACACCATGGCTTAGTTTAGTCCCATATTACTTATACTTTGTTTTTGACCCTGATACTAGTAGTATTGTTTTTGCCTAGTACATGTGTTTGCTTTATTTGCAAATGTTTTCGAAATGATATTTGAAACACTACTACGTACGTAGCGTGTATATATGTATATGCTTCTTTATACCTACTTGTGTTATTTTTGAATTGTTTTCAAAACATTCTTTGTGAGACACGTATGAGGCATTCCCTTAGACAAACAACCTAATGAATGCATGATTACATCGTTCAATTGAAAACAATGGAGAGCTCTTCGAAAGTTGGGTGAAGTTTGCACAATTGTAGCATTACAAACATTTAATTTGTTATAGTAATGAAGGTTAAGAGCTTAAATTTGATGAAGAGAAATTTTTGAAAAATTGCGATGAATTGGTCACAAAAATAGGGACCAATTCGTTACAAATAAATCTTTGCGACGAATTGGTCGCGCACATCCGTTTCCCTTAGACCCAATTAAACAATTATGTTATTTTTAATATTTCGGTCAAGAATATGTATATGTACATAAAATAGGTTACCTCAATGAATTAGCACGTTCTCAATGTAAACAAAATCTCAAATTAGTGAATAATGTATATGCTATGCTAACAAACGTAACTGTATACCAATTTGTAATGCATTCCCTTAGACAAACAACTTAATGAATACACGATTACATCGTCGAATTGAAAACAATGGAGAG
>CAODLS011152795.1:0-19374 GCA_948243855.1 Flueggea neowawraea
GTCTTTTACTTGTGGGTGAGGGCTCACTTAAATAAATGATTTCGATATTCAGTGTATTTATTATTGTTGGAAAAGTGGTTCGCCCATGACGGGTGAACCAAACCGGTCGGTCAAGATATGAACCGGGACCGTGAACCGAGACCAATTGGTAAGCCTAATTGAGTAGGGCTCATTATGCCCATAAGGCCCATAATGGGCCCAATGAAGGCCAACTTGGTTGCCTATTTTTATACTGTTTATTTGTTAACTGGTACCCGATTCCTTCACAAAGCCAACAGGATAAGTTAGAAACACACATAGTAACAACATGTTTATTGCGGATATAAACTAAAGTTCGTTCACTGGAAAGTCCTTTGAGCATGTACTGACAATTCATGTTATCGTACGGTAATTATGTGAAGTTCATTTATATATCTTATATCTATGCCGTATAACGCAACAAAAATAAAATTTGTGCCAATCACATCGTGTAATAATTTTACACTCGCAAATCGTATAATCATGAAGAAATTGACACTATGAGCCAAATCATATACACTGTGTACAATAAACAATGAGACATATCCAATAAGATCAACGATATTCCGAACTATTTGATTATAGTAAATTCATGAACGATAGCATATATCTCATATATTTGCACCTGTTGTAAACAAATCAAGATAAAACTTATCAAAGTTTGCACAATTCATATCACTTAGCAAACAAATGGAGACAACTCCAATTTCTACTCACCTGAGCCTTCAATATGTGTCAAACACCGATAACTTCTAGTCCCTCAATCTACGAGTATTTGGCTCATCTGGATCTACACAATATTAAAATTACGTATATCAATATTAGATACTTTTTTCTATAAAATTGTGGACTAGTCCCTTAGTTACAAATTCTGATTTAATTTAGTCCATATATCCTAGGGAATGACAAGAATTTTGAATTTACTTAAACTACAAGTTAATTACATTTTTAACTTATAAAGACTTGCTCACTCTCTCTTTCTCATGTTCTATTATAAGAAATTTTAGTTCAGTTTCTATTATTGAAAATATATCAAAACAGTCTCTATAGTAGACTTCTTAGTTTAATCTCAACTGAATAGTTTGTGTTCCATTTACCTTATCTAGAGTTACAGGTTTCCAATTAACTTGATGCAAATTTTATCTGAAATTAGACACCCTAAGATTTTTGTAAATATGAAGTAGGATTCCTAATTAAATTAGTACAATTTATGGTAAATTTATAAAGTCAGTGGTTATGTTGTTGTGTTTCTATATCTGGCCCGACTGAGCATCATCTAATTTTCTGACAATTTATCATTCATTTTAGCTTCAAATTGATTTTCGTATATTTTATCACCAACTAGACAAGCATGTATTTCTAACCAAATAAACCCAGTTTTCTAATTAAGTTTACACAATATTGGACAAAATTTCAAATTCAGGTCAGAAGCTGTAATAGGGCATCTAGACCTTTACTCAATGTTTTGATCATTACTCACTCGTTTCAAACTTAAATCAAGAACTGTTTGTTAATTTAGAAACTAGAATCACGTCTCCTTGTGTCTGGAAAATTTCAGAGGCTAATGCAAAATATTGAGATCGCAATGAATTTTAAATCTAAACCTAGAATCAAACTGTATTATATGGAACAATAAACATAACCAGTCTTAGCTAAATAAGCCTAACTCCCTAGATGCATAGAATTAATCTATTTAATTTTACTTTCAATTAAAATACATAAATATATACAACTTTCATGTTTTCCATGTTTCCAAATTAGGTCTCAAAGGTTCCCAAAATCGGGTTTCAAACAAATTGTTCTTAAAACATTTGTAAATAGTGTAGTTCATACTATTTGAAACATGAATACAAAATGACACATAATTAGCATAAACCATTTTATAGAAATCTACAGGACACATAAATATATAAGTTTCGTTCTTTAAGTTTCCTAAAATTCTATCACTAACGAAATCAAACAAAGGAATGAAACAGAACCTCCTCAAGAGTTACTATGAGTTCAGAATTATCTTTGGCTTATACTTGTTTTGATGCCATGATGAAAGAGTTTTTTGTGTGTGAAAGTTTTTTATGCGTGTATATTCGAACAGAGGAGTTTAAGGAGATGTGTGTGTTAGGGCTAAGGAAAAGAGTTGTGTATATTAATTGATATGGTTGCCAACTCAAATTTCACTTCTCTTTCTTTTTATATCTATTTATTTAATTTTCTTAATAAGTATACAAATGGTCACTTAATATTTGATGGCATGGACAACTCTTGACTGTGATAACTTTGACATGTGTTAAATTTTTTGTGAGAGTTATCTTCACATATATGTATGGATTAGTTAATTTTTATTTTGACTATATTTACTTATTCCTTCTCATTTTAATCCTTAACTTACTATACCTTATGCACATGGGATAATTATATAAATATTTTAAAAAGAAATTTAAATTTCTAAAACACAAGAACATCCAAAATGTATATAGAAATAAAACCTCTTATATTGCAATTTCAAAAATGCTAAAATTTAACCTTTTGATCGTGTGTTGACCACGCGTCAGAAAGTTGAGCACACACTAGAAAATTTGACCACACAACAAAATGAGTACAAAATGATAACAAACTATTCTCAGTGTTGCATATACAAAAATGAGAACAAAACGACAATAAACCGAGTACAAACGAGAACGAAACGAGAAAAATAAGTACAAAACGAGAACAAATCGAGTACCAAATGAGAACGAATCGAGTACAAAAGAGCAAAATTCATAAAAATTTGAGTACAAAACCGATCAGTTTGGCCGCTTGTAGTATGAGTACAAAACGAGTACATCACCTACGAATGCATACAAAAAAAGCTCAAAAATGAGTACAATACGAAAAAGTTAAAAACTTATTTTTAATTTGTTATGTTATTTAGTAAAATTACGAGTACGACGCCAACAAGTGATTACATAATGTGTACAAAATGAGTACAACCCAAAAAAATTGAAAATATTTTTAATGTTTTATTGTTATTTGGTACAAATCAAGTACAACGCAAACAAAATTGATTAAATTTTTTCATATTAAATTTATTATTTAAAATTGATCTTTCAAAAAATTATTAATTTGTTCTTGTAATATCGTTTTATTCAATTCCAATATTTTTTAAAAATCAAGAGTGGAAATTATACATTTAGGGTCTGATTTATAATTTTACAAAATTTAGGGACCACAAACGCAAAATCTCCATAGGCAACGATTCTAGGGTTTTGAAACCTTAGTCGCTGCCCTCCAAACGCTCATCTCTCTCTCATGTGCTCTCTGTCGGATCTCACACACACACACTCTCTCTCTCTCTCTCCCTCTTTTGGTCGCATTGCGCCGCTCTCATCTCTCATTCTCGTATGTGAATGGAGACAATAAAGTAAAAACAAGATTGGGCAGAGCGACGTTGGAGAGGAGAAATGGACCAAGGAGGAGGACGCAACACATGATTGCAACGATGGTGAAGGAGAGAATCGTACAAAGAAGCATTGGAGAGAAGAGTGAGGAGGGAGAGATACGAAAGAGACAGAAACCCTAGAGAGAACAGTGAGGAGAGAGGAGAAAGAAATTGACATTTAGGTTATATAGCGCATGAAATTCACTGCTATGTTCTATTTAGGAAATTTTAATTGGGAGTGTTGCATTGTAGTTATTGTAGGGATTGTTGTTCTATTACCGAAATTCGAATGCTAGAACTAGACACGATAAGTAATTTCCTCTATGCACATTTCATTTTTAACTTAGGTTATTTTATTTTATTCTAACCTTATTTGACACAATCTAAATTAATATTTCAATTAATGACGATATTATACTTTTATTCAACAGCTTTTGCGAGTATGCGATTGTACATAAGAATTATTTTCTAACTAATTTCTTATATATTTTCTTAATAGTATAGTCTTAGATTATTATTCTCGAAGTAGATTCAATCCTAAATTTATAATTAAAATTAAAGTAACTACCCCTAAATAATGAACATGCATAATGTCAAACATGTATGAATATATTTGTGCAATGCATAGATATTTTAGGATTGGGGTGTCAGACCATTTTTGAGTAATAACCAATTGTATGCATTTTGTAAGATGAGAGTAAAATGGTGAAGCAGAAGGATCAACTGGTGACTACGTTGATGAGGGTGATCCTACTAGTGTGATGTGAGAGCTGTGTCCTGGAGTACTTGCGGTGGTTTTGTCCAGCGAAAGAGGGATGAATTGGTAGAGATCGGAAGTTAGGATTGTCGACTTGGTGTATGTAATTATTGTTTTGATGAGGCTCTCTATGCTCGTTTGGCCCATTTATGTTTCAAATCAAATATAATGAAGAGGAACTCAGGAAGTGAAATAAGCTTTTAACTCCTTTTTTTTTAAAAAATATGGCCTTCTAATATTTGGTTTATCATTCATTTATTTTTTGGTATATTTTTGGCTTATTATGATTTGTAGCGTATTTTCAAAAACAATTATTCTTGTGAATATTAATCAATTTTTGGGTTTTTGTAGAAAACCAGAGGAAAATTACATGGTGTAGCAAAAAGTTAAAATAATTGCAAAAATGTATTCTTAACTTTTCTTCAAAAAATATAATTTTTTAAAAATTTTGGTATATATTTGTTTATTTTCAATATATTTCAATTTGCTTCTGGTATATATTCCATTTTATCAAAAAATTAAAAATTTAAGAACTTATTTTTGCAATTATTTTCATCTTTTCCGGCTTTTTTTGTGTAAAATCCTGTACAATGGAAATTGTTGTATTTCTCTAGTGACTTGAGCTGTTTGTTTTATTTCTTTTGACAAATACCTATCCTAAGATTCACTCTCCTATTTTCTGATAGATAAATCCGTATACTAAATCCGTTTAAAACCAACATATTACTGTTGACCGCTTCTTTAGTCTCGAGGCTCACCGATCAATAGGGGTCGCGCTTGAGAGCGATCATTATTTTGAGAGGTTCGTATTATTTAACAATCTAAGACTTTTTATTAAAAATAAATGAATGAACTAGAGTGATTTTCATTAATTTCAAAAATAAAAATGCAATGGAATGTAAAAGGAAAGGACGGTAAGAACTGATTAAACTAAAAATAAAGAACTGATAAATATAAAGACAAACAAAATCAAGGACTGATAAATAGAAAGATAGCTAAATATAAGCAAGGTAAGTAAATGGCAACGAAATGTAAAGGCAATAAAAGACGATGACTGAATTAAAATAAACTAAGGCAAGGACAAAAGACAATGAAATGAAAAGACAAATAATAAAGATAAAGGCTACAGTACAGGCTACACTAGGAAAGATAAAGAGAAAAAGAACAAAATAATAAATGAATTGTGTTGATGTTAAGATGCCTTTTTCTTAAGCTTGGTTCTTCTTTTATAGCCTGTTTGCAGTAACCGTGCATCCATATTCTCCATGTCCCATGCTTTGTGTAATTGTTCACTCCATATCTCTGTTAACTGCAACTCTACTTCATTAAATAAGGTGCAACGTGTCCATGTTCTTAGGCCCACTATCTTGCCATCAAACTGCTTCCATGAAGAAAGTGATCATGAGTGGCATATACTTATGCATTTCTCTCTTTGCATGCAACAAGTGCACATATAGTGGCTAATGCACTCAAAATGGCCTAAGGTGATAACTGTTCGTGACTTGTTCAAAGATTGTACACTCGGCCTTAACGCCCATCAAGTTCGGAAATGTTGTGTAATACTCGAGGCTTCCACTGTTCCACACGACTTGCTCGAGGATGTAATGTTCTCATGACATGCCCGAGAATTTGCTGCTTTGGGCCTGATGGGTTATTTTTGGTGGCTAACAGTTACCTAATCGACACTTCATTGTTTATGACATGAACAACTTTATACATCTTTTTTGTTATCTATTATTCTATGTGAAATATGTAAAAAAAGAAAAAGAAGAAGACTTTAATATCAAACTGCCAAAAAATGTAACTTATCCGGCATATTTAAATCATATTACCGTTTAGGAATCTCTGGTCACTTCAACGTTCAACCTTCATTTTCACTTTGGAACCATGAATTCTTTTTTACAAGGAAACCAAAATTTAAGCCTTGTATACATTATACAATCAACTATTCTTTTCTATTCCTCTCTCTCTCTCTCTCTCTCTCTCTCTCTCATTTGCAAAAAAAATAGTTATTTTTTGGTTATACAAGAAGATGATTAAAATTTAGGTTTCTGGATAAAAATTAAAAAACAGTTCAATAACTAGAAAAAACAACACAAAAAAAAACCTTATCAGAGTTAAAAACGATGTATATTTTTCACTCTTAAAAAGAGATGAATAAAAAAATAGTAAAATGCATTAGGTGGTAACAAAAGCCAGCCACTCATAAGGAATAATATATATCCCGTAATTGGTGGAAACTTTTTATTCTTGTCATCATCTAATTTATGTGATGTCTTAGTTTCCACTAACATCATAATACGTTCTGATGTAATCCATGTTGAATTAAACAGGCAAAACTGGTACTAAATTACAAAGATACCATTTACCATCTAATTGGTCGATCTTAGTTTTCCAATTACATATATGCTTTTGCAGTTGCAGAACAACTATACTTTCGATACTATCCTTCTTTTGGGATGAAAATTAAGCTTCAAAGTTAGCCAATCCAAATTGCCCTCAAAGACGTCCAAACAAATCGGAATCTTTGAAGATATTGCCTTTTATTTCACGATGATTTGAGTCTGTTGTTTGTTCTTATTCAGAAATATGTCTTTGCTTTCAATTTTTACTTGATGTTATGGTCCCGGAAATTGTTTATTGGTCCTTGATGCAGTTTTTTGGTTCCATTGTTGATTAATTATGTGGCGTCAGCTGGTCCCAGTTGCATTATTTCTCAACGAAGTGCAGAATTTTATGGTTGTGGAGTGCTATTGTAGATTTCATGCGTAGACCACAAGCTGCGTACTCAATCATAAACTGATCAGCATGTTTCGAATGGAACCATCGACTTCAGAATTATAAATTTGAAATTTATCCTAATCGTTTTTTGTCATTCAATTTTGCTTGTTAATTACTGACAAGTTGTTGATTCAATGTTTCCGCATACTGGCTTTAAGTGCATTTTTTAATCGAAAATCTAAGAGAAAATACTTGTTAAACATGAAGAAATTCTTAATTCTTCAATCTCAAATTGGTTGCAGGTTTTAGAAAAATGTATTCTTTTTAATTGAACTCAAACTAAAATTTAATTTTTTAAAAAAAAACTTTTAAATACGAGTATGATTTTGGTCTGGCAAGGCCCACTCTAAAACAGAGAAATTGAACATGAAGCCCAATTTTAGATTCTTGACCCCTATTGTTTTGATATCATACCATGAAGAAGAGATGGTAAACATTGCATTGATATTAACAAGAGATTTATGTTATCAATGGTTGGTTGTATGGCAATGCTGGAGTTGTTGCAAAGTAACCCAATCTACTCTAAATCAACTAGTGAAGTGAATATAATGGATTTTCAATGTAACAGATAAATATAGTCCATAAAATAAGCCCCACTTGTACAACACAAGAAAGTAATAAGTTTTCCGGTAGAACATAAATTCATAGGACCTATTGGTTATTGGAGAGAAACAAAATAAATTGGTCCTATTTAATTAAATGGGAAAAATTTGGCCGAGTTCTTACTACGAGTTACGATAATCCTGTGGTTATGTAGTAGGTTTTCTTTTTACTTCTCATATGTACAAATCTATTTTTATAAGAAAATTCAATATTTGACTTCGTTATTAAAAAAGGTAAATATACATTCAATTATTTCAACTAATTACTTGGGTACTATATATATCTTTCTCCTATCAAGAGTTGGAGATTATTTCGAAATTAAAGTATCAACGTTTTCTTCACTCATTGTATTTTTTTTTTATAAAATTTAAAACATTTTTTCTTTTGACAAATATCGTCTATTTAAAATCAACATTTTAACCGCTAAACACCTTGTTAATAGATGGTTTAATCTTCTCTTAAAAGGGAAAGAAATTCAACATTGATTGCTTTCAAAGTGCATTAGGTCATCGTCACATATACATTCTTTTTTTTTCTTATTATAATTTATAATAATTGGATTACACAAAAGTTTCTTAATCAATATTCATTGTTTTTTTTAAGAAGACTTAAACTAGTTGAATTAGTTAAAGCACAAATGAAGTGGTGTTGTTACGAGATCCAATAATGTTTGTGAAGAAAAATTTGGCTTCCTTTACTTTTGGCTAATCAGTTAATCATCTGAGTGCTCTCTTAAGTAGGCAGTGGTATAGTGGAGATCAGGTAGCTGACGCTAACTACTATAACATAGCCTCCAAATAAAAATAAATGAGATTCATATAATTCAGAGTCTAGGTTGTGGGCATGGCCAACAATTGATCATGTTAAATAGAAATCGCACCTTTTGATTATCAGTCATTTCGTGCATGGTCATGGGTCACATCTCTTCCTCCTGCTCTTTTTTTTTTTTCTGTTTTTGATACGAGTCTTGATGCTTGTTAGCAATATATTTTTTTAGGGTAATATTTAGTGTCTTGAGTATGGATTTAATATTTAAAGTCAAATCATGTTAGTACAATTTTGCAAAATTATTTTTTTATTTTATGGGCAATAATTATTAAATAGATATTTTACAAAAGTAAATTTACTTTAATGCATTTTTAAGAGGTAATTTGGTAAAATGACTCAAGTCAAAACAAATTTGTCTCAACTTCAGTCACATATTTTTTCTTTTTTGTTTATGGCAGGGCTTTATTTAAGAATTGTAGAATTTAACGAATAATATATAATCGATAGTAGATTTCTAAATAATACAAAAATTATAGAAAACATATTTGAAAACATGCTAATGTTATTATTGCCAAAATGACCCAAAATTAAGTAGAGTTTAATTGAAAATCAATAGATTGATAAATTACATGTACTTTTTTTTTCCCACCTTGACTCGACTCGACTCGAATCGGGGTGGCGGCTAGCTAAGTTAGCTAGTAGCCTTGTACCGCCTTCGATGCATCAGAAAATGACCCCCCATGAGTCGGGGAGTCGATTTGCTGCTCCCGTCACCTTCCAACACTTATCAACACTCCAGTTTTAGAATGCGTTTTCTTTTCTGTAATTAAGGCAACGGTGGTGGTTATATTTGGTAAAATAAAAGAAAAAGAGTATGAATAAGTTTTTAAAATTATAATTGTTCAACACTGCTAAAACATTCTATATGTTAATAAAATATTAAAAATAAATATAATTTAAAAGCAAAATTCAAATGAAAAATAAATAAAAAATAATTATAATGTCATAAATCTCACAATCTACAAATCGAGGTCAATAATTATTTATAAATAATTATTTGTTGTTTGCTCTTATAAACCAAAAAAATACATATGCTTTGATACATAATAAATTGGCCATCATTTTTTATCGGTAGACGAATATGTTTGATAATCAATATTCCGCTTTTTATTAATTCTATAAGAGTGAATCCCTTTTGAATCATTAGAATATTCAGACTTATTTTGTCTATTTAAATAAAAGATATAATATTTTTTTATAAATTTATCAATCTAAGTAAAAGATAATATATTTTGATATTATTGATTATTTTTTAACTTAAAGAATCATCCTATTTTCATTGGAAATGTAAATACTTTTTAGAAAGAAATCGAGTTCTATTTTTTTTAATTGATTGAGGCGTCTTTTTGTCAAAACAGACAATATTTTAATGGACCCTCGAGGAAGAAATCGAATGATTTATTATAAAACATGCCTTTAGATTTCTCGGTAAATGGTTGGTTCCATTTTGATGAAAATTTTCATTAAGACTACTCGTAATTTACGGTCTCTGAAGTCATTTCGTAGGACGTTTGTTTAGTATTTTTATTGTTATCTTATTAAAGTCTTTAGTTTCTAGTCCCTCCGTTTTTTTATCCGTAACCCAGAGGCTACTTTAAGAGTCTTGCAGGACGCCTACTCAGTTTTACACTAAACACAATTTTATTTTAATCTCATTAGAGTAAATTTGACTGTTAGATCAAAACGATCCAATAATCAAATTTTGATTTAAAAAAATAAAAGAGAAAACATTAGGCGCGAAATCAGTGAATCTAGCGCCTGATACATGTAACTCATTCTCTTGTAAAAAGACGGACTACGATATAAAGACACAATAATACCGAATTCTAACCGCTTTAGAACGAGCCTAAGAGCTTGCAAATAGAGATGGGAACACTTGTTGGCAGAATTGGATAAGAACGCCACGTCCGGCGGGAGACTGTGTGACACGTAAGTACTGAGCACCACGCGCCGTTTAATCGCGTCTGAAAAAAAGATGGTCTCTGCCAACTAACAGTCTCAGCTAATGATATGGAAGAGAAAGAAAAGAACATGAAATGGAAAATCTTTTTTCCGTCTGACAAAAAAATTGTCGGTCAGATTTTACATGACATGCACATGAACTTACGCACAACTTGGTGGAACTAGTTATGGAGACAATTTTGTTCTTCCGACCGGCGGCCAAGTTTTTGGGCATTTTTGTTGCTGTGGAACCTTAATTCTCGTTTTTGTCTCACATTTTTGTTCTGTTTCTCTTTTTGAAGTACTAAGTACTTAGATTTTTTTTTATATTGGATTAATTCAAATTTTAATTGGTTGAATCATTATGACTCAAACTCCTCGCCTTCTTTTTCTTGTAAATCATTTTATTTACTTTAGTTTAGAAGTAAATTTTTAATTTTTAGTATTGAAGGTGACTCTAATATCACTAAATTATAAATTTATGGGTAATTCTTATTTCTTTGTCTGTTTGTTATTCAACCGATGAAAGGAAACAATATTTTACTACTTCAATCAACAATAATAATTATTATTTCGCATGTGCTTCTGCAGCAATTTACAATTTGCATCTCAAAATTGAGTTTGTGATATATTGAATTCTAAAAGGTTGCGTTCGTCATCACCTATATCCATCCTAAAACAAGTAAATATATGACCATTAATATTTCTTTTGCCCTATGTGTGGAAAGGGAAAAAAAGGCCGTGCCAATTGTGCCTAAGTGGTGGGCACTCTCTCAGTTAATGCAAGACGTTCTGAGGTCGAACGGCATATGTATAGGTGCGTTTTTTAGCCTCATTTCTGTGGGTGAGTTGAGATCGGTAAAAAATAAAGGAAAAAAAGTGTGATATAAAGTTACAAGTGAAGGGATTAATGTTATTACTGCTTCCTGCACGTATTGAACATTTTCACGAACTTATAGCCATTATCAACTATTCTTTATTTACAAAGATCAAAGAGTTTAAAACATTCTTGACCCAAAAAAAAAGAGATTAAAACATTAATAACTTTCTTTTGTCATTTGATAAGTAAAATCCTGAACTACCCAATCAACAATTTATTGATAATAAATTAATTTTAGCCTACGACGAGTCCAAACGAATGGTTCATGATTATTGTCAACAAAAGGGGTTAGTGCAATTATGTGTATGAGAAAAATTTGAAACCATTATCGCCATAAATACATATGTCTAACGAGCACAGAGGTTTAGATTAGTGGTAGACTTGTCTTGAGACTTTGAAGTCTCAATCTTAAAGTTTACCTTAATATAAATTAAGTTATCATAATTTATTCTTTAATGATTTACAACAAATCAATGGTTTGACTTATATGATAATTATAAATAAATAATCTATATATAGCTTATCTTCAAAATTAAATTAATAATAATTTTGAAATAATAATGTCGAATTATTCATATTAGGCTTAAACGGATTAAAAAGACAGAGAAAAAGGCAAAAAATAGTTCATAGTGGACCGAGATTGCTATAAATTAAGCAAAAAATATTTTATTCGATATGTCAGCTTTATTACGTTAGGATGTGTTTACAAATCACATGATAAGCTATCGTAATTCATTTGTTTCACTGCCAGACTAAAAGGGGACAAACGATACGGTTATTATACTATTTTTATATTTATACTTTATTTTAAAATAAATTATAATCGACAATTGAGTTTTGGAAAAATTAATTGTACCACTGTGTACTGTTAGTGGAGCAAAAAGAACTTCTTTTTTCAATAAAAAGTTTCGTGTTTGACTTGAGAGTTTTGCTGCCTTCAACCGACTTACTCCATTCAAATTTAAACTAATTAAATATCAAAAGATATTTAAATAATGAGTAATATAATAAAAATATTGATATTCTAGACATTTTCTTTAATTAAACAAATAATTGTAAGCATACTATGTTCAGGGAAAAATATGTAATTTAGGATGAAATAATTAATGTGCTTATCGTAAATTGTGACTGAAGTTAATTCAAACACTAAAAAATAGATGGTTAGGTTGTTTGAGAAAAATGACTTATAAAAAAACTTGGGATGAAATAAAAGAATACATATATCGAATAGGTAGAAGTATGGTTATTGGCCAATTTCAAGCAAGTTGCTGAAATTATATTTTTACCTCTCAAAACTTATATGGTTTCTTTTACTGTCATCATATATTTTTTGATCATTTAACTTATTCTCTAAATGTACTTAAACTATCTCAATTACCCCCAAATTTACTTAAATTGTCTCAATTACTCCCTAAACTTGATTAAACTGGGTAATTTACAAACTTTTCTTAATTCACCAATGATTTTTTACGGGGTTTCTTTTTTATTTTTTTGACATTTTACGTTTAATAGTGATAACTTGAAGATAAACTGGAGGATGTTGGAATTCAAACACATTGAAAAAACCTTTCATTGAAAAAACCTTTAGTTGAGAGGAGTTTAATAAGTTCAGGGGGTAAATTGAACACTAAAAAAATTTAAGGTGACAGAAGAAGAAAACACATAAGTTTGGGGGGTAAATTATGTATTAAGCCAATAATATTTATGTTAGACAATTTTAGTGAGCTTGGACACATGTCGCATTTGGGCCACACCGCCGTCTGAGAGCATTGAATCCAAAGAAAATTGCATTTAATGAACCTGACAAAGAGAGGATTAGTAGGGCCTTCTTGCACGAAGAAGGGGAACCAGGTGTGTGAAGAAAGTTTCCGAAGGCAGTTAAATGGAGTGGGGAATTTGGATCTTGGGTGATGATGCCCGAGCTAAAGAGATGTTTCTCTGATAGGACGGTCCGGGATGGTACTTGGGTAGATCAGTCCAAAGTGGTTGGTTCATGCTTTAAGCGGTTGAGTATGACAAGTCATTTACCAAACCCCCACGATTTGGGTAGTTATCGGTACGTGGAAGCTTATAACACAAGAATATGAGCAGTTGATAGAGGTTATGCTAGGTGGAAGCTTGGCATGGATGAAGCAGTTTTGCTTGAAGAACATGGGGCAAAGATTCTGCTAGTAACTGCCGAGAAGCCTTAATATAAATAAGCATAGCCAGGAGGAGGAAAGGACACACAACACAGACTAAACTCTTGCAAATTTATTTCTTGATTTCTCTTGTTTCATTGTTTCTTTTCGAGTTCCATTTGTTTGCTGAGCAGTAATGGTGGATTACAAGAATTCCCATACTGAGCACGTAAGCATTTAGAACTTTTGTAACTTTTATTAATGCCAATGTTCTTCTTGGTTTCAATCTTTATTTACTTATGTTTACATGCTTTCTTCAAGTATTTTCCTTCATTTGCTTTCCTTCATTTGCTTAGTCATTACTGCTTAGTGCTTGTTTATACAATTGTTAACAGTGTGTGGTGGTTAATGCCATACGTCGCATGTTGACTTTTGGTTCTCACATTTATTTACATGAATGTTGGTAGTGTTCATTTAGATCATTAGGTTACGCTATACCTTAGCCGTTCGCATCTCTTACTTTTAGAAGTCCTAGGCTGCTAAGCATCACTGAACCCTTAGTTAAATTTACGCGGTCACTTTCTTTTTCTCGAACACGTTGAGCTCGGATAAGCGTTTCCGTACTTATATATTTCTTCTCAGATACGTTGAGTTCTGCTCCGATAAACCACTCCAAAGTCTACCATCCTCTGAACACAAAATTCCCCCAACACATTTTGGCGACCACAGTGAGAGACTTGTGAGGAATGGCGAGACACATGACTCGAAGTGCAAATCTTTAGTTGCAACTCGAAGGTAATCATGGACAGGAGGTTACTTCATCCGAAAGACAAGAAGTATCTCCAGTTGAATCCAACCTTCCGACGTCAAGGTCAGGATCACAGTCCCTTGAGGACGAATTCGACTTTAAGGCCTGTTTTGAGGCTGATATGATCTAATATGATAGGTGATCCAAAGCTCAGAAAGAAGCTTTGTGAGTCTAGTTGGAGGCCATAAATACAGAGATAGTTGCATCCCTCTGTGTTTCAGAGAAGAATCGCCTTAAACAAAAGCAGAAGTTTGAGCGAGTTCTGAATGGTAAAGCTCAAGAGGCTCAGCTCCATGTGGATTATCAAGTTGGAAAAATCCAAGGTCAACTCGGAAAAGTGTCAAACGAGTTAATCAAGGAAATATGGAGTGTTCAGAACGAACAGGTTGAATTGTCTCGAAGGCAAGTAGAGGAGTTTACCAAACGAACCAATGACTGGTTCGTTTCAGTACAAAGGCAAGGTGATCGAATAATAAATGATCTCGATCATCTCTTTCATGATTCTAAAGGCCCTCTTGGGAGACAAATAGATAAAGATGTTGAACTTATGATGGAGGCTCGGGAAGCCCGAATGAAAAAAGGCAAACGTCCTCTGGAGGAAACAACTCAAATGGTTGTTTTGACAGGTTCTCCATATAGGAGACCGTCTAATCCACCCCTTGGATATCTGATAGTTCCTACCAATTGATTTTTTGAGCCAGCTACACCATCTTATGCTACACAAGCCCCCAGGCAAAGGCCTTCGGCTCACACTGTAGTCCCCACACCGGTTGTCATTACAACAATCCAAAGTACCCCGTTAGCGCCTTATGTGCCCTCGAGCACTCAAAGAATAGGGCCAACAGCCACTTTGCCACCTTATACCAATCCGAATTGGTCTGGATGTGTCCAAGGTCCAGTTGTCAACCCCGGTGTACCCACAGTTGGAACTAATGGGGTTTTATATCCCTCGAATGCAAGTTATCCGCCGTTGGGATTACCCAATTCAAGTTACGTTGCAGGAGCACCCTCAATTTCGAATTCGAGATTAGGAAACTTAACAACAACATCTTATGTTACTCCCCCAGGATGTAACCCGATAAATGTACCCCCTGGTGTTCCAATGAATTTAGAAAGGATCCCAACGACAGTGCCTCACGACATTCCGACACCACAAGGGGTCAATCAAGATGTACTCGCAAATATGATCGAGCGTATGTATGGTCCTCAATTACAATAGATAAACTGACCGGTTTACTGAAAACCCTATCCTGATTATATTGACCGAGACTATCCATTTCCTCGTGGGTATAAAGTACCTGGGTTCACACTTTTTTTAGGAGATGGAAAGATGTCTCCCTTGAACACGTCGCTCGTTTCACTTACCAATATGGAGAGGCTTCAGGGGATGATTTCTTGAAGATGCAATTGTTCCCAAGTTCACTAACTGTAACTGCTTTTAATTGGTTCATCAACTTAATGCCAAACACAATCTTCACTTGGTGGGATATGCAGAATGCATTCCAAGCACAATTCGCTCTGGGAGACCCAGGCATAACGGTGGCTGATCTTGCTCGGTTAAGGCAGAAGCCTAGAGAACCTGCTGAGGAATTCCTTACCCGATTTAGACAGTCAAGGATCAGGTGTCAGATCAACTTACCAAAAAACGAGTTCTTGCGCTTTGCCCAGGATGGCCTGGATTTCGAGTTGAGAAAGAAATTCAAGGGAATGGTGTTTCAAGACTTGTATGAGCTCACCGAGAGAGCATCTCATTTTGAAACAATCCTCAAGGAGCAAAATATTAGGAAGAATACTTTACTCGGGACATATTACCAGGAGGTGGTAACCGCTGAACCTAGAGAACAAAGATTGTATGAGGTTCGAGAGTCTTCCCCCTTGGAAATCGATGTAGCTGAATATGTCCAAGGGAGCCCTTTGGTGTGCGGACCATTATCTAGAAAAAAACATACAAGCTCCAGTTAGTCTAAAATCAAAAGAAAATAGGAAGTGTTCCTTTGATTTAGATAAGGCTGATGTGATCTTTGATTGCTTATGGAGAATAAGCGAATCAAATTGAAAGGGATTCACAAGCTTTCCCCATTCGAAGAGGTGCGAGGGAAGAAGTTTTGTAAATGACATAGTTCGTCAACTCATTCGATGAACCACTGCGTAGTTTTCCAAAACATATTGCAAGACTTGGTAGAATCTAAGGAGTTGCAATTCCCCGAGTCCAAAGAGGCTATGAGGGTCGATAGTAATCCTTTTTCGAGTAATATGGAGTGTTCACTAATCGAGTTGTCTCCTTATTTACAGGTTGCTGCCAAGGTAACTCAAGCCACTCGGGTGGCTATTGTTGTATTCAATAGGCTGGTCAACATGGGATTCCTCTGATTTCCCTACTTTGATGAGCCCGGGCTGGATCATTATTGTCGCTGGCACGTAACCACATTGCACACAACCAATCAGTGCAATGACTTCTTCCATTTCCTTAGGATTCACAAGGATTAAAGATGGTATGATCTGTCGAACGAGGAAAAGGTGGCTCTAAGCTTGGGATACCCTGGTGGACCAAGTTTTGCACTGAAGGAACCTCGCTAAAATCCCTTTTGACGTGGCTCGGTTGCTCATTAGAACTTTGAGTTTAGAGACAAACCGAAAGGAAGAAGCAGGTCGAAGCTAGAGAGGCTGCCCGTTTGACCCAACTCCAAGGAGGTGTTGATGTGAGCATCCGAACAACTGGTTTTTATGGGCACTGCTATGGAAGATTGAAAGAAATTGTGGCTACCAAACAAGTCGCATTTCTTGGAGGACCAATTCCTGCAGCAAGAGGTCCCTACGCAAGATCGGACACAACTCCATTGCGTGACAGGGAGGCTTCAAGACCCTTTCAGAAGAGGAAACAACCAAGGGAAATCCCCTACGACTTTGGTCCTTTTCAGCCTCGTCGACAAGGATACCAAGTCGAGGTAAGGTCCGAATCCTCGTCCAACGTGAAACCTGAGAAGAAGCAACGATTCTAGAAGCTAAAGAACCTTGGCAAAATGGTGTGAAAGGAGATGAATCTAGAACAGAAGTCTCGGGGGTCCCCTCTAGAACCCCAAAGGATGAGTCGGACTAATAAACGTCGGTGGTATAGGCGTTTTGTCGAGCTAAAGAAACAATAAGAGACGGCTAACCAAGCCAAAAAGGAAGTTGTTACTGAAAGAGTCAGCCTGAGCAAGCCGGGTCCTTCGAGGTTGCCCGAGGAGGAAAAGAAAATCCGAATCTAACTATGATATGGACTTCATGGCCGAGGATGATGATTTACAATTCCTTCAAGATGAATTTCCCCTAATAAGAAAGGGAAGGATTTTGAGTGCAATATGATACTCACTTTGCCGGTTATTCCGGTTAGTTACCGAGCTAGTCCAAAGAAGGTGTCACGACCAGGGGACGTCAAGGATGTTTCAACAGTTGTGGCATAGCAAGCCATAGTACAAAAATTCGAGGGTTCATCAAAACAAACCCCAGGTCAGTTTATTCGATTTGAGAAACCCGACCTCTCGAAAGGGATATGTTCCAAAGGGTTGCATATAAAGGTGATCATTAATGGGATGGAGATTGGAAAAATCCTGATAGACAGAGGTGTTGCCGTCAATCTCTTGCCCTTAAAGATGTTGCCCGAAATCAAAAAGGTCAAGCAGGATCTAGCACTCGCAGACTCTAATGTTCTTAGTTTTACGAAAAGTGCAACTCGAGTACTAGGTGTTATGGTCATTCTTATGACCATAAAAAAAGAAGGAAGGACAGTCTTCTATGTTGTTGATATAGAACGACCTTCCTTTAATGCCCTGATTGGTCGAGATTGGATACACCAAAACGAGTGTGTTCCCTCGACCCATCATCAAAGGCTCATGTTCTTTAATGGTGACACTGTTGAAACAATGTATGTCGATCCTGATGTTAAACATGCAGAGGCTTATATCGTTGATTTTGGCATTGTAGGTGGAACATGATTCCATATTGGTGCAATTACAAATTCCAGATGGTGGGAGTCCCTTCGGATGAAAGAGTACACGAAGAGGATGACGCAACCAAGGTTCGTCTGTCAGAACAACCTCTTTTGCTTAGTGCTTGTTTATACAATTGTTAACAGTGTGTGGTGGTTAATGCCATACTTCGCATGTTGGCTTTCGGTTCTCACATTTATTCACATGAATGTTGGTAGTGTTCATTTAGATCATTAGCCGTTAATGTTATATCTTAGCCGTTCGCGTCTCTTACTTTTAGAAGTCTTAGGTTGCTAGGATTTATCGAACCCTTAGTTAAATTTACGCGGTCACTTTTTTTTTTCTCGGACACGTTGAGCTAGGATAAGCGTTTCCGTACTCATATATTTATTCTCGGATACGTTGAGTTCGGATTGTGCTCGTATAAACCACTCCAAAGTCTACCATCCTCGGAACACAAAATTCCCCCAACAATTTCAACCGTTTCTGTCAACAAAATATTCCGCAATCTAAAAAATGGATAGCTTCCTAATCTTGCACCATCCTCCTCTTAATATTAGCCACTGAAAATACCACCACAACCCCACCCTCTTAACAAATCGAATATTATTTTCCATTTCTTCGCATGTGCTTCCCATTACCCACTCCCTAATTATTAATATCAACCTCAAAATATTAAATTAAAATTACTTCAACCTTCATTTTTATTTACCTCTCATGAGGTGTATGTCAAGTCACAAATGCATTCTTTGTAGTGTACGAAAATGTGAGTTCACATTGTAACCGATTCTTAAAATGATGACCCAAATTTTTTAAAGGTTTAGAATCCACTCTTATTTTACCAAAATAATTAGCGGCCACAATAGGTTTGTACACCGGCGGAACTAGGATCTAATAGAAGAGAGTGCTGAATTTACATAGTCTTATGATTATCATAGTTAATAAAACTAATATTTATTCTAAATGATGCTAGTTTTCAGTAATAATAGAATAATTTTTACCATAAACATTATAAAGATTGAATTGATAATAAATTTAATTACTATAATAAAAAATGATGTTTGATCTTATTATATGTTTTAAATGTCATTTTAAAATTACTTTCATATATACATATTTTTTGAATCAATAATATCATTTTTATTAATAATTAAAATCATAAATATGGATAAGAAGACAAAGTTTAAGAGAGAATAATTTAAGTAAATAATTAGTAGCTCAATGATAAAATGCATAATTGTTGGGAGAAAAAAAA
>CAODLS011152917.1:0-18145 GCA_948243855.1 Flueggea neowawraea
TATTTTTTAAGTATTATCTTGAAATTATTGCCATGCTATTATGTTTTTGGTTAACTACATACATATATAAAACGGGTAAATTGATATCTTATGGATAAGGGTACGAGTAGACTTTTATTATCTGCATGAGTACAAGTAGGGCATGAATAAAATGTATGAGCCATAAATATGGGTAATGATATTGACATGCTCTATCCATTGTCATTTCTACTTAAACCAAACCTCAACAACATTATCAAAATTCACCATGTCAAATTCAATAATTTGCTTAACCTTTCTAGCCTGCAAACCACATATAAAGTGTGCTTGTAAACTAAAAGGCTTAAAAGTTAAGAACTTTCAAAAAATGTTTTTGAAAAAAAATTCGAACTGGGCAAGAGTCGAACCATTCTTTATATTCAACAAGACATATTCTACATTATGAAAACCAATCTTAGGAGGCAAATGATGTTCGTTTTTAACTCTCTCAATCCCAAGTAAACACAAATAAACAAATCATTAAATAAAAAAATAATGTAACAAAATACAAATATCCAATCAATCCCTAATATGTCTAATCAATTCCCAACATAGAAGTCAAAATAGGTCTCCCTAAATATTTGGATTTACCTTTCATTTAAATAAGTCGTTAATCATATGTGTAAAACCAACCTTCAAAGGAAAATGGTTTTGAGGGTCAATAATATTTTTTAACTTCTAAAACGAATGAAAAGAAAATGTCACAAACATAAATAAGCATAGCAAAGTGAGTACACAACGTACACAAAATGAACATAAAAAAAAAGTGAAAAACAAACAAGAGAACAAAATATGTATAAAAAAAATGTGCACAGAATGACTACATCACATAAAGCACGAAGCATCAACAAACCTTAGCACAAAATGAATACAAAATGTACACAGATTAAATACAACACATAAACTACGAAGAAAAGAAAGAAATAGACCCACAAAACAATACGATTGAGGCCCAAATGAAAAAAAAGCACAAATATGGAAAATTGAACAATGTTGAAACACGCAATAACAAACCTAAACCTTCTCGTCGTAATCCAAATGAAAAGTCTTCAATTTCTTCTTAAAACTTCCAAAAAGTGGAGGAGAAGTAGTTCTCTTCCTCTTAAGAGCAACACTTTTCACTCTATTTGCTTTTGAACCAGAAGTAACAAATATGTCCTTCTGCTCCATTTCCACTAATAGAAATAAAATCAATAATAGAAAACATGAAAATCAAAATAAAATCGGAAGGAAAACATGGAAAGCCTATAATCCACATAAATAGTGAAAAAATGAAAACAAATAAAAAACACAATTGACAAATAGTAGAAACCTAATGAACAAGACCATCAAGGAAAAAACTACTACTACATGACAAACACATTCTTGACACATAGATAAACAAATTGTATGTTTTACACTTTAACCAATTCCGTTTCTAAATGAGTCAAAACAGAAGCACAAGGACAAACCGAATTCTAAATCCTAATAGCCTCATCTATCAGTTCACATGTCTACATGTTCAAGTCATGTTCTAATCAATATCAAACCTATAAATACATGTTTTAATGCTTAATAAACATATATGAATGAAAAGAAACACTTACCACACTCCTAGATGCAGATAGTGCATGAACCCATAAATTAAAATGCCTAGTTGAAGTGTTTCCCTTCCTTTCTATACCTTCTCTCTCTTGTTTTCTCTCAATTCAGATACCAGAAAACGTAGCTAATGAGACCTGGAGGATTAAACATAGTCTTCTAAGCTTCAGATGATAATGGGTCATGTGGCAGCACTAGGTTAAGCCACATTGCAACCTTATTGCAACCTTTTCAACACTTGTTCTTTGCATATTTTTGTCATCTAGCACTAAAAATTCCTTAGATTTTTTTAATCATCCACTTAAGATTATTTATGCAACTGTCCTATTGTGTTTAAGAGATTACCTATTTAGTCCTCGCTCGTAATAATTTCACTTTTGACCCATGATTCTATTACTATTAAAACCTTTATTACTCTCGTAAACCCCCTCTAAAATATTTTAAAACTCTATAGAACATGTATTAACAATATATGCAATACCAAATGAATGCGGATAAGATCTTCGTATGAAATATTGGTTACGATCGTGATAATTCTCCCCTCCTTTAGAGAATTTCGTCTTGAAATTCAATACATGACCCCATGAACAAGTGCGGATAAGATCTTTTCATACTCTTCTCTATATTCCATGTCGCTTCTTCTGTCGAGTGATTCCTCAATAACACTTTAACTAACGGAATTGATCTATTTCATAGTTATTTGATCTTATAATCAAGTATTTGCACTGGTTCCTCAACATAGCTCAGATTCTCCATAATATCCATTGATTCGTTCTGAAGCTAATGTGAAGGATCATATATGTACCGTCGAAGCATACTAACATGAAATACATCATGAATTCCTGATAGCTCAGATGGGAAGGATAAATGATATGCAATTGGACCAATTCGCTCAATGATTTCATAAGGACCAATGTACTGCATACTCAATTTGCCTTTCTTTCCAAATCTGATTACTACCTTCCAAGGTGCTACTCATAGAAATACTTTATTCCAATGTCGTATTTCATCTCCCTCCGATGCTAATATGCATAGCTCTTTTGTCTATCTTAAGCAGCTTTAATACGACTTTTTGCTACGTTCACCTTGTCTATAGTTTTCTGTATCAATACGACTTTTTGCTACGTTCGCATTCCTTCCTCATCCCAATACATTCCTCAGTGGTTCTCATTTAACGACAACTTTAATCTTCTTAGGATCCATCTTTATGCTCTCTGCTGATACAACGTGACCAGGAAAACTACCTGATCCAACCAGAACTCACATTTGCTAAATTTAGCATACAATTGTGCCTCCCTCAATGTCTACAATACAACCCTTAAATGCTACTCATGCTCTGTTTTACTTCTTGAGTAAACCAAAATATCATCAATGAATACAATAATGAATTTATCGAGATAAGGATGGAACACCTTATTCATTAAAGCCATAAATACATCAGGTTCATTTATCAACCCAAAAGGCATAACAAGAAACTCGTAATCTCCATACCTCGTCCTGAATGTTGTTTTCGAAATATCAGCCTTCGCTATTATGAGCTAATGATAACCAGATCTCAAGTCAATCTTACTGAATATCTATGCACCTTTTGGCTGATCAAACAAATTTTCCACACACGATAGCGGATACTTGTTCTTCAATGTAACTCTATTTTGTTGTCAATAGTCTTTACACAATCTCAAGGTACCATCCTTCTTTTTAACAAACAACACTGGAGCTCCCTAAGGTGGTACGATAGGCCGAATGAATCCTTTGTCAAGTAGTTCTTACAATTGAGTTTTCAACTCCTTGAATTCAAGCGGTGTCATTCTGTATGGTGATATAGAAATAGGAGATGTGTTGGGCAATAGCTCGATGTTGAACTCTATATCCCTATATGGTGGTAACCTTGGAAAATCAGCATGAAAGACATCAAGAAACTCATTAACTATTGCCACACTTGAGAGATTTACATCTGAAAATGCTAGTATCAACCATATGTGCTAGGTACGACTGGAAACCTCCCCTGATCAATCTAAAGGCATGGTCGGCTGATATCATACATGTTGGAATAACATTCCTCTTCCCATGAAATGTAATCTTCTATTGATCTCGCAACTCAAACACAACTTCTTCAGTAAAACAATTAACTATTGCATGGTGCCGAGTCAACCAATCCATACCCAGAATAACATCAAAGTCATGAAATGGCATCAATATCAAATCTGTAAGTAGTCTTGCTGTTTCAACTTGTATCACACAATGCCAATACATAATATTCACATTGATCATATCTCCCAGAGGTGTAGCAACACTCATATCAAATCCCAAGGGTTTAAGACAAGTATGCTAGTGAGATGCAAAATTCTGCGAAATAAATGAATGTGTGGATCCTGGATCAATCAATGCATATGCTCCTTGACCATAAACTAGAATTTTACCTGATAAACCTTCAGAGATACCACCGCCTCCTGTCGAGATAAGGCAAAAACATGTGCTAGAGCCTGAGATTATGAACTCTGAGCTGTCGATGTCTCAACACCTCCAGTACGCCCGCTCGAATTAGTCTTACCTCGACCTCTACCTCTACCGAAAGGTGCAGCAGACACTCGGGATCCTTGAACAAATGGTGTCGAATATGTTTTACCCATCTCTGAGCACTTAGGACAATCACGAAAGTAATGTCCCATATCTCTATAGTAATAACAACCACTAACTATCATGTGGCACTACCAAAGTGTTGTTTCCCACAAGTAGTACAATAAGGCTTTTGGTTTGAATTGGTGGACCTCTGACCTCTGCTGGAGTAAGAGGAAGACCCGGACCATCCGTGTTTAGAAACTAAAAATCCACCCTTTCCATATCCACCTCTTGATGGATGAGATGGAGCTAGAAGCAGGAAGCTCTTTATGCTTTTTAACTCGACCACTAGATTCACCAAGATCTGATGTGAGCATTTTCTTCTCATTCTCCAGTTTCTGCCTTGATTGTCATCGCTGTCAATCTTGAAAAAGTCTCGAGATCATAAGGGGTCAGCCTGCTATGGATGTTATAGGATAACCCTTCCTCAAACTTGTGGCACTTCTTTTATTAAGTGGAAGCTAGATTTGCTGCATACGCTGACAACTGTGTAAATTTCAACCCATACTTAGCAACAGACATATCCTTCTGCTTCAGCTCAATAAAATCCCTTCGCTTTTCATTTTCGAATACTGCTTGTGGATGATTCTATCTTCCAGGTGCACAGATTTTGGCTTCGGCGTTCATTCCGTATCTTGGACACCCGTAAGGAGGCATTTTGGCTAGTGATGCCTATTGTTCGGGCTTCTTTTATTTTGTAGAGCTCTGTACCAGATTATTGTGGGGTGTTGGGGTTGTATTTATACTCTGATATATTTGTTGTATTTGATTTCACCAAGAGTATATGGTTTGTATACATTTGGTTTATATTTATATATTGAGTTATATATAAATTGTTTTAATTATAAAAATATTTTCTAATAAATGTTTTGGAAATTAAATGATGGGTAGAATTTCTGAATCTCTGGAAGGCTTGTGCGGGATGGGGCTGGTTTCTATAGACGGTCCGCCTCGTACGCCGGTCATAGTCCCAGAAATGGGTCGTGATAGATTCCCTTCATATACTCGATGAATCGACCAAATTGATTTGATTAATATATTTACTTAAAAATTGACTAAACTAAACTAAACCTAACTTTGATCACCGTACTATACATTTTTCATTTCTTATTTGTTACCTCTTAGAACTAAGTCTCAATCCACTCGAGCCAAAATCTAACTTTTACCACAAAGAAGTGGTTTAAAGAAAGTTCTTGTTTAATAAATTGTGTATTACTATTCATCTAAACCACAAAGAAGTGGTTTAAAGAAAACTCTTGTTTAATAAATCGTGTATTACAATTCATCTAAACCACAAAAGAGTGGTTTAATGAAAACTTTTGTTTCGAGTACAATAGGCCATAGAGAGGAAATATGCTAATTTAAAATCCTCATTTTTAGATACAAAAATCCCCTGACAATAAACAATACTATGATGCAAAAACTAAGCTTGAACAAAAATAAACATAAAAATATAAATATAAGACAATGTTATAGATATCAACAAAGATTAACCAATTTTGAGCTTTGTTTTTTGATAAACTTTGAAATTATCTTGTCAAAAAGGTCTCTAACTTAAAATAAAAAAAAATCTTATACTTTGTATAAAAAAAATATTCTCTACTTCCACAAATTCACTGAAAGCAGTTTATGGTTTAGTAATTTTTTTTGTCTGGTCAAGAAGTACTCAGCTGGCTTATTATTATGATAAATTTGATGAATTATTAATGTAGGATAAGTTTGTTATAAAATTCAAAGTTGAGGTATGGAGTGCATTTTTGAAAGAATATCTGTGTATGATAAAATGTATGAAGTCTAAGATTTATTTCCAATAAAACTAAGTATTTCTCTACATGTAAATTGTAGTTGTTTACAATAATAATGATTTTTAATATATATTTTTTTTTCTTTACCATGACTGTTGTTTTTTTTAAAATATATCTTTATTCTTCAAATTTTGAAAGCAATTAGATCAACATAACAAGAGATGTATCAAGCATATATTTTGAACACGAAAATTTTAGCTTTCTAATTTGCTTCACAAATTATAAGAAATTACTAAAATGGTAAAATTAATTAAAAATACAAATGTACAAATTGATTGATATCCATGACTTTTTGTATTTGTAATAATTTAAGTGATCATTTGTTATAATCCCCTACAAGTATAAATGAGTTTAGCTACTCAATTTGTTAAGAATTAATTGGTGTCTGCCTCAAAACTAGTTAAATTTATAGTTGATTTGAACAATAAAAAAAACTCTACTGGTGAACCTTTTTTTTTATATAACTAAGCGATTCTATTATAATGACTATAGGAAAAATCTCATCACTCGAAGTGTTTTTGCCATACTAGAGGCTACAACACCAAAGAAGAGACAAACTTGCCCAAGTTACATATTAATCTAATTAAAAATTGTCTCAAAATATCTATACACACCATAACATGAATAAGCAAAATTACTGTGTCTACTCTTAAATAAGAACACAACGTATATAATACATTGAAAGAAAATATCCTCAATCGAAGAATCTTCTTGTCGAAAAACTCTATGATTTCTAGCTTTCCAAATCCAATTATTAAAAGTTGTTAATAATAATAACAATAATAATAATAATAATAACTTAACATATATGTTCCACAAAATTAATTACTTAAATGATTTATGGTAAATACTTAATATAAATATTTGTCTCTTTCCTTTTTGAAAATAACTAATTTTTTTATTTTCAATAGAAAGATTTGCTAAAGAGGAAAAAGAAAAGAAAGTTCAGTACAATTAATCTAGGTGCATGTACCCACTCACGTATTAAACCTATAAATAAGTGACAAGTAGGATAATGTCCCCACAATTGAAACATATCCCACTCGTGGTCGTAATAATTTATGTGCGGTACATGAGAGAAAATATATTTCAAGTGTAGACAAATATTTTTTTTATTAATGCATAAATGGACATAATTATAAAACACAAATATGTGGGAATTGAACTTGTAAAATAATATGAAAATTGAAACTTTAATTTGTTGGAAAGATGAGGGCTAACCAGCAGCCCAACGAAATAAAATTACATCTTAACTAATATGGGGAAATAGATTCCAATGGGATCATTAAGGAGAAGACTCTGAGCTTGGAGGTTTTGGAAGGAGATGAAGACCCAAACCGTTCTTGATTGCAGTGTTGCTTTCATGATCGTGTGCAGGTAATTTTATAGATATTTTGTCCGACCACTAATTTGGTAGCCGAAATTTTGCATAATTACTTATCAAAAAGACCATTGTCGATACCCCAATTAGCCAACCAATCGGATACTTAGTTTCCTTATCTAGAAATTAGTCTCGGTAAAATTGGAACACTTGGCATTAAACCTTATGATAATTCTGTTTTTCGTATAAAGAGGTGTATTTGATTAACACAAGGAGTTTCTAGCTTCTTCATTTGAAAATCTTTCATGTAATTAAATTAATCTGATATTTAGCCTATTAGAGGATAGAGATTATATCGGATTAGTTGCTGATTATGGTGGTTCAAATATTTGTAGAGTTTGTTTTATCTTTGTAACATCTCTCATATATATTCTCATAGTATGTACAGTGTCACTTGAGTTTCATCATTCAATACAATTCACAAGGTTTCCCTAATTGTTCTCTATCCTTGAGTTAGTATCAGAGCTGGTACAATGGCCAGTTTCGACTCCTCTTCTTCTGGTACTATTGCACCTCCTTCTTCTTCACCCACGATTTCCTTACCTATTCCTACCCTCTCACCTTGAGTCTTCTTCTTCTGGTTTACCCACACATGTCACACAAACCTTTTCTATTGAACTTAATTCCAAAAATTACTCATCTTGGAAACTCCAGTTCACACCATTATTAACTTCGACAATCTTCATGGCATTCTCTCTGGAGTCAAACCGACACCTCCTAGAGAAATTTCCAACGCTACGACAAATCATTTAGAATCAAATCCAGCATATACATCATGGTTCAGTAAGTATCAAATCTTCTTTTCATGGCTGTTGTCTTCGATTTCTGAAGAAGTCTTCCCCCACTTTATTAGCCTTAATTCTTCATCTGAGATTTGGAAAGCACTTGAAGTTACATATGGCATTGTCAGTCATGCCCAAAGAACACATCTTCATATAGAACTACACAACTTATCAAAGGATGACAAATCAGTATCGGATTTTCTTGATCAAGCAAAGGCTCTTGTCGATTCATTGGCTATGGCGGCTCAGCCGATATTAGCAGCCGAGTTCAATGCTATTGTGTTTCGACGACTTGGAGCATATTATAATGGAATCATTGGTGGCCTTCAACAACGTTCTTCTCCTATTTCATTCAATGAGTTACACGGACAATTAGTTGTTTTCTTTTGGAGGTGAGTTAGGCTCAATATTAAGATGGTATCAGAACCACCCCTAGTGTAATAGTTTGGAGCGGTGTCCGGCCATTTCTTGTCGTTTGCCCATTAGTTGTTCAACCAGGTTCCATTAGTTGTTCAGTCCGGTTCGGGCTGAGAGGATGTATCAAATATTCCACATTGCCTAGGTTGAGTTGGTTTCATGGATTTATAATTAACTAACAATCATCCCTACTTAAAGTACTTTTTGGAGGTGAGTTAGGCCTAATATTTAGAGTCAACAGTAAATATTACTCAACTGACTGGTTTTCAGCATGCTTCAGGGTCCAATTCCTTTTGCGGTCACGGTCGAAATAATCGTGGTCGTCGTGGATATAATTCCGGTTCTGGAAATTTTTCTTCTAGACCTGGTTCTTCTTCATGTCAGATTTGTGGTTATTCCAACCATACATCTTTTGACTGTCGCCGGCGATTTGATGGCAATTTTGTTCCTTGCCAGCTTCAGACATCTTCTGGGCCGAATGGTGGAATGCAAAATCAAGTCAACATGTCGGTGATACGACCTTCCTCTTCTGATCAGTAGTCACATTCGGGTTCTGAGTCCTTTTTATGGTACCCCGACACTAGCCGGATCAACATGTGACGCCGGACCTTGCCTCCTTCTCTATTGTTGATGATTCTAAAGGTACAGATGCAATTCCGTTTCAAAAGCTCTATAATGTTGAACTAGATTTTCAATTTCTTATTTTTGGTTGTACAGTCTACCATCTGCTTTGTCTTTATAATTCCCATAAGTTTTCCTTTAGCTCTAAGTAGTGTGTATTTATAGGTTACTCGTCCAATCATCTCGGTTATCGTTGTTCGGACAAAGACACGGGTCCTATTTATTTTGCCTGGCATGTTCAGTTTGATGAGCATGTGTTTCCTTTTTCTCAAATTGTTAGTCTGTCTCTGCTCAATTTGGGTCAAGGGCGAGCTAATTCTTCAGGTTTGCAAATTACATATTCGGTTCCACTCACTTCTACAGTCCATGCAAGAGCTAACTCATATTCTTCACCAAATTCCACCTCAACTCCACTACTACCATTTGTCCCTCCAAACTCACAACCTTTTTCCAAAGATTTCCTGCCAACCCATTAAAACTCTCCAAATCTTCCTATTCCATCGTCTGTATCTTCACCAAATATATCAAGTTCTAAAAATCTTTCATGTCAAACACAAATCTCTCCACAATCTCCTCCATCTGATTCTACAGCTAATCCCAATTCAATTTTCAATTCTAAAGGTATTGATCTTTTCGTAGATCTCAACAACTCCTCAACTTCTCTTGGGTCCTCATCTCAGTAGTCGTTACCAACTTCCTTATCTCATTCCCCAAATTCAAATCCACACACATCATCTCCTACCAAAACATTTGTTCATTCAGCTCCACTAAATAAGACACATCCCATGCAATTGTGTCCAACAACTCTTAAGAAACACATCAATAATGTCTCATCTTCCTCTTTTTTTATCTCAACCCACTGAACCTTCTTCCTTTACCCAAGCCAACAAGAACCCACGAATCTACAAAGTGAAACGAAAGGTTGGTACTGTTTTCGGGAACCGATGAATCTCAAGCATCAAGTATGATGCATTGCGATGCAATAATACATGGCAGCTAATGCCAAAATCTCAAAATGCAAATGTTTTCGGGAACTGATGAATCTACAAAGTGAAACGAAAGGTCGATGGTACTGTTGAGCGCTTGAAGGCTCATTTGTTTGCTCGTGGGTACACTCAGGAATACTGCTTCGACTACACAGACACATTTAGTCCAGTGGTCAAGCCAATGACAATACAATTTGTTTTGTCTGCTGTAGTCTCAAAAGGTTGGATTCTACGCAACTTGATATTAGTAATGCATTTCTCAATGGTTACTTAGAAGAAGACATCTTTATGGTCCAACCACAAGGCTTTGTTATTCATGAGCATCCTGACTATGTTTGCAAATTGACAAAGTCCTTATATAGTCTCAAACAAGCATCTCGTGCTTGGTACACGAGATTTTTTCTTTCTTGCTTCGCATGGATTTGTTGCATCACAAACGGATTCTTCTCTGTTCGATCTACAAGCATGGCAAGTTTCAAGGTTTTCATTTGGTTTATGTTGACGATATCGTCATTACGGGTAATGATGAGCACTTTGTTAATTCTCTTATTGCAAATCTGACCAACGAATTTTCTTTGATAGACTTAGGAGTTCTCAATCATTTTCTTGGTGTAGGAGTTTTGCCTCATCTACAAGGCCTGTTGCTCACACAACAAATCTATATCTATGAATTTTTGAAGAAGATGGGTATGTCAAATTGCAGCCCTTGTTCCACTCTGTTGGCAATGGTACTTCATTGTCTAAAAATCGTGGCAGTCCCTTGCCTGACAATGAGGCGACTCTCTATCGCTGAATCTGCAGAGGCTTACAATATGTACTTCTTACTTGACCTAATTTGGTTTTTTTAGTTAACAAACTTTGTCAATTTTTACACATTCCTATGACTTATCATTTCCAAGCTTTAAAGAGAGTCAAGCGTCATTTACAAGGGACCAGTTCTATGGGGTTTCTCATCTCTCGTTGCCCACTTTCCCGCTTAATTGCCTTCAGTGATGCTGGTTGGATGTCCAGATGATCGCAAGTCCACGGGAGGATTCTTCATTTACCTCAACAATAATCTCTTATCTTGGAAGTCAGACAAAAAAAAAAGAACAGTAGCAAGATCTTCCACCAAGTCCGAATTCAAAGTTGTGGCTAACGTTTGTGTTAAAATAAAGTGGTTAATGCGATTGTTACAAGAATTGGATGTGAAATTCTCTATTCCACCACACGTCTTGTGCGACAATGTGGGAGCAATTTTTCTTTGGTCAAATCTGGTATTCCATACTCGAACTCTCCATGTCGAAATCGATTACCATTTTGTTCGAGACATAAGGTTTGTTTGGAAGGGGTACTATTTTGTGTATTTTGTGTAGTTTTTGTAATAATTACTTAATAAAAATGTAGAGAGAAAACACATCTTTTAAGAAAATGTTAAATACACAAAATGCTAAATGTTGTGTTTGTCAAACGAGCCCATAGTTATAGCTAAAGGACTTTCAGTTGGCATTCTCTCATCCTCAGATCAACTTGCAGACGTCCTTACGAAGCCACTCTCCAAAGAACAATTCACAAAGTTCAGGTCCAAAGTTTTGGTTGTCTAATTTGCCACCTTCCGCTTGTGGAGGGACGTATTATAGGATAGACTTTATATCAGATTTAGTTGCTGATTATATTGGTTCAAATATTTGAATAGAGTTTATGTTATCTCTTTAACATGCTCTTATGTATATTCTCATAGCATGTACAGTGTCACCTGAGTTTCATTATTAAATACAATTCACAAGCTTTCGTTAATTGTTCTCTATCCTTGAGTTAGCCAATGAGCGTGTAGCTCATTGATACTCCAACTCTAAAAGATTGCCAGTTCAAAACCAATAAAATGATTTAATGAAAAAATAATTGACCCGATATTCTCTGAGTAGCTTGACTTTGTAATGCCTTTTCAGCTTAAGTTCACATACTATCATTCTGTCCCTTAAAATAGTTCATTTTCTACTTCTAATTATTGCTTGTCTAGAAATTTAGGGCTTATAACATAACTTGTTCAACTGAGACAGCATGGATAGGATCCTACAAAGATACGAGAGATGCACAGATAATGCATTCTATACGATGTATTCTGTTTATGAGTAGTTGATCAAATTGTTCTTAAACCCTCAAGTTTTCTTGGTCTAGAAACAAATAAGATGGATTTATCCAAAAAAATTCTCAATTAAGTATATAAATATACATCACATATGATAATTTTTTTAAATAACCTTTTGAAAGATTTCATGTATATTTTCAGGAAAATTGGTATTTTGAATACCCGAAGCTGGTGTCTAGGTTGGAAAGCTTACAAAGAACTGTCAGGTAATGCTCATCTGTCTTGTTCCTCCACACAGTTCTTCAGAGGCCTCATCTCTAGTCTACAGAAAGGATATTCTCCTTCTCATTCCTTCGAAGTGAAAGCAAGTGTTTTATTTTGTTATGCGTAATTTTGAACTCAGTTCGTTTAGCCATAAACTATTTCGATATTATGTAAAAACTTATTCATAAAAAAATTTAATCAGATGGACGAGACTCAAAATTTGATTATAACTATATGTTTGCTTATATAGCTAATATTTTAGAAATGTTTGAACAAACTTTCAGGAACTTTACAGGGCAAGAACTGGACCCCTTGAGTTTGAGGGAGCTGCAACACTTGGAGCAACAAATTGATACAGCTATCCGGCGCATACGATCAAAAAAAAGTAACTTTATTTGGTGTTATTTTGCTTCTAGTTTGTTCGTCTACAGATTTATTTTAACGGTTGTTAATGAAATAAGCTAATATAACATTTGCAGAACCAACTTATCCATGAAACTATTTCAGATCTGCAGAAAAAGGTGAGATCAGCATGTCATGCCACTACACTTTTTCTTGCACTATGGATTCCTATAGTGTTTGGTATATCAAATGAATTTCGATTTTATTTCATTTGTAAATGAAATTTATAAAAATTTTCATTTAGAAATGAAATAACATGTTTGGTATGATTGTTAAGTTTTTCATTTGTAAATGAATTTTGTGTTAGGAATGAGCGATGATTTATATTTATTTGTCGTTCATTCATCCTATAATTAATATTGAATTAATAGATTGAAAGATAGTGTAGAGGATAATTTTGTTTAAATAAAGAAGTGTAAAATTTATTTGTAAATTTCACCTCTTTTAATAGGATTTGAAAATAAACAAAATATAACTGAAGTCAATCGAGAATGAAAGATTTGTATTTTTTAAAAAGTTATATCAAACATAAGAATTGTCATTTTTATGGAATTCATTTATACCAAAGACATAAAATAATTCTCATAAAAATGGAAAAAATAAATACCATGTCATCTCCCAGTAAAATATTCACATTAGTTGACCACATAATCTTGCTATGTAAATTCACACCATCAGTTCAATAAAAATTGTTGATAAGGATGGAGGATGACCAATCTTTATTAAATATAAAAATATGTTTGTCAAGAATTGTTAAAATTCTTGACAAACTTATAAATCAAATTAAGGTTAATATTTTTCTAATTAAATATGTCTGATAATTTGTTTTTCAGCAAACAAAAAATAGTAAATTAATCAAAATGTATCAAAAAAAACCCTAATCAATGCAAGAAAAGAAAAAAGAATAAAATCATAGGTTATGTTTAGTTTAAAAAATAGTTTTCTATTTTCTGTTTTATTTTTATTTTTGAAAATTGAAAATATTTAGAAAATATGTTTGCTAATCAAATATTTTTTTAATAAATTTTTTTATTTTTTTATCCCTGTTTTTTAGTTTTTTAAAAATTAATAAAAAAATTTCTCAACTAAACATCATCCTAGTGATTCCGATTGATTTTCATTTGTTTGATGATGTTATCTAACTCAAAAGCTCATTACAGGAAAGGGCACTGCAGGATCAAAACAACATGTTAATCAAACAGGTAAACCTCACAAAATCGTGACTGTCAAATAACAATTTTTGGTTACTTTAATGCATCTGATATATATTAGCAGTGAATTTGATTTCCATTGCACACAAATATATAATTGCTCAAAGAGAACGAGAAGGCAAAGGTAGAACTTGCACGGTTGGAGCCGTCGTCATTGCTACCATTTCCTAGTTTAACAATTGGGTATATTCTCACTCCCTGCTTGTACATATATTACCACAGTTTAAATATATTCTTGTACTCAATGATAGATAAAGAATTTATGATCTTTAGTTTTTGGAAATGCAAAAAGATTTCTGTTAGAAGTGTTCTCTTATCAAAATTATAACATCTCTTTCTTTTACAAGAAGCTATTGGAAAATATGTTACGAGTGAATAGACATTTATTGACTAAGGGTTTGTTTGGTAGGAGGAGTAGTTTGTGTAGTTTTTGTAATAGTTGATAATGATTACATAAGAAAAAAGTAGAGAGAAAACATATTTTTAGAAAAAATGCTAAATACAGAAGATGTTAAATGCTTCCGTTACCAAACGAGTCCTAAATTACTACTGTTTTGATAAAACAAACCCACATTTAGTGTTTTTGTTCTCAAATTTTCTAATTTTACTGGTGGTTTTTATTTTTGAAAGATTAAGAGTACTAGATGGTAGATTTGACAGTGAGTAGATTGAATAGTAAAAAATACGTCTTTCAAGAATGGCAATACGATTGAATCCAACACATTAAAAAACAGACCCACGTTCAGTGTTTTTGTTCTCAAATTTTCATGAATTATACAGATTTAAGTATCCCAACAATCCTTTTTTTTTAGCTATTATGATCATAATATGGTTAACAATTTTTTGCATCAAATAATATGATGGACATTGGAATGATTCTGTGATGATTTTGAAAACAGAAGAGTGGTGAATGAAAATGAGGAGTCTGAAGATCCAACTCCAAGTCAGCCTATCACAACCAGCAGTAGCAGAAGATTGCCTCAGTGGTTGCTTGGTCATGTCAATGGATAGAGAAACAGGAAACAAACCGATATACTAAATTACTACTCTTGATAACTGTATCATCATTTTTACTTCCACAACTGTATCATGAGTAATAAAATTGCCCCATGAAGATCATGTTATTTGAGATGTTGAAATCCAGCACTGGAATCCGTTTTCAGTTTATATAAAATATTGTTGCTCCATAATTTAATCCCCATTCATTAGCAGCAACAATTTAGGTTGGTTGGTTATAATTGTATATGTAACATAAACACAATCGAAATGCTTGATAAAAAAAAACTCAATAAAAATGAAATTCATATCAATCGTATCATGTCGTGATCAATCACATCAAAAATTGACTTTTATAGTAATATATAATTGGATTGATGGTTAGAAAATCTTTCTGACAGCTTTTTTTCTTTTTTGATCAAGATATCATTCTGACAGCTAGAAAAGCTATATGGTTTAATGCAGCAGTTAAAAAAGGGTCTAAATACATAATCTGATTCCTATTTTTCTAGCTGTTCATCATCCAAACTGTTTCCACACTCAAATCTCAGTCCCAATTTACAACAAAATATATTACAGTTCTCAAATACTTTGTTTAAACAATAGTACAAGCACCAAATCTCACACCACTTTGGTGGGTATTTGGTAATCCAATTACAATTAAGTAGTTCATCATCAAGAAAATGATTTTTGATCTTACAAACAATAATGCCTGTCACTAGAGATTTGATATATATTCAGATACTACCTAGCTATATGATAAAATAAATTCCCCTTTCTCTTTTGGCTGTAAATTCCCAAATATTGTCCAAATAATAAAGTTGATAAATTTTGCTGCCATAATCATATTCATGAAACTATGATCAGTAACCTGCAGACTCAATTACTAATTTGCTTTAACTCTTTAACTGATTGTGCCGTCATCATCGAAATTGCAGTCACTGCCGTCAAGTATATGCTCCCTGTAAGAGATCGAATGTGAATAAGTGAGAACAAATAGAAACATATAAATATATAACAATAATTGAATGACAACATTCTCCTGCAAACTTCATCATAGTTGTTAACTGCTCAAAAACGAGAACAGAATGGAAGAACTTTATTCATTTGCCTTGCATAAAGATTTATACCTCAATCTTCCGCAAAGACGGGCTAAAGTATCTGCTCCTGTTCTGGATGCAACATCTTCTACCTCAGAAGCATTTTGTGGAGTCACAGTATCAGCAAGTCTAAACTCACACAACTCTTTCAAGGAGCAAGCATCAGTTAATACTGCAGAATGACCACCACCTGCTGCTAATTTTCGCACTTCTCCCACACACCTGCAATATTAAACTTCGATTAAACCAGATAAAGCAGCTTTTCCCAGAGTCTACCAACCAGTTGAGCTATAACATACCAATCAACTGGAGATGGATACCAAGCATATGTAGATTTCTCATTAGCTGCCTGACCGTAACTGTTGTAACCCCATCCTTGAATCCGGCCATCCCTCATAGCAGCGAGTGTGTGAGAGTGTCCACAAGCAACAAGTTCAACTCCGGTTGGGACAATCAGCACAGGGATATTTCGGAGAAAAGGCTCAGACTCGCTAGGAATGAATGAGAAAGAACCAGTTTGGGGACCAAGGCCTAATTGCCCAACTTGACCACCACCCCAAGCATAGAGAGCTCCTTTTTGAGTAACAGCACAAGTGTGAACACCTCCACATGCAACATCTTTTATTACGATTCCTTCAAGGGCAACCACTCGTCTTGGAATCAACTCTTTATCTCCAGACTGAAGAGATGTGTGTCCAAGCTGACCAATACTCCCCAGCCCCCAGGTATAGCTGTCAGTAATGAAGAAGAAAATAGTCCATAATCACAAGTCTGTGCAGCTGAAGGAAACGAAGAGGACTCATACAGAATTATATTTTTTGTTTTCATTACTTTTCTTGTTGAAGCATGGTATCATGATAAATAGCAACTCTAAGAAAGCTAGGTTAATATTGGGAAACAGAAAAAAAAACTCTTATTGTAGTAAGTACAAGGAAAAGAGCCATACATACAATGACCAAAAGAGAGTGTCACAATAGACAAACAAAGGAAAAGCGACACAAGAAACACAAGAAGACGGTCGCTCATCACCTCCAGCATAACTTAACATGCAAAAGTGAGAAATCTTATAATTATAGATTTAACATAGATCAACTGAACTGTTGAACATGTTTACAAATGCAGAAGTTTTCATTCGTGAAACTTTAGGGAATCAACACAACAAAGGAAAACACCACATTCTCAATACACCACAACCAAAAGCTTTACGCTCAACTATAAGGCCTTTTTTTCAATCTGTGTCACTATCTTAGTTTCTAGTTTCTATCTAGCTTAAATATGCTGCTCAAATTGAAAGACGAAACAACATAAAATTTGTACTATCATTCTAGATCATCAACTCATGATGATAGCACAATATGTTCATGAAATTGGATGGCATCAAATTTAAAACTCAGAATCAAACCCCCACCATTAGACTGGAAAATTCGACATGCTAATACATTTCAGTGTTTATTTTGTCCAACATGAAATATCATCTTCAGACTATAGACATACACCATATTACCAAAGTATTAACACATCCGCTCTAGGTACTCAGCAGGCAAGTAGCTGGGGTATGTATTTAAGAGATGTTTCGTCGCAAGGGCTAAAAATAACACTTAAAATTATGACTCTATGACCCAGACGATATTCATTTAAATCAGAAGAGGGCTAAAAAATCTATTAATCATTTGCAAGAATATCAAAATCTATAGGGAAAAGAGACTTGCATATTAGAATGCATTGCATTTCCATTGCATCCCGTCTCCAGACTAGACTTGAGATTCCCATTAGAAGATTTTTCCCAACCTTCAAAGAGAGTTACATGTGTCATGTGGATAAGCAAAATTCTCAAAGCTTAAATGCAGAACTTATCTCCATCTAAGAAGTCTATTAGATAACTTACACCTCTCCT
>CAODLS011152921.1:0-14130 GCA_948243855.1 Flueggea neowawraea
TTTTATTTGAGAATTTTGATGGTTTTTGAAAATAAATATTATGTTTTAATATTTATTATAATTTTGGTAGTAAACATTCTGTTATGGATTTCAAGGTATATTCTATAGAAATTATTCTTTCTGGATTTAAGAATATTTTGAAACAAATGATTTTTTCTGAAATAAATATATTTTCTACGGATTTTTTTGTTCTGAAGCAAATAAAAGGTTTTTCTGTGGTAAACATTTTGTCTGAAAGTGATTGTATTTTGGTGTAAATACTCTTTTCAGTACTTTGAATATTTTGAATAAATATTTCAATATGTTTTGGGCAAAACATTCTGATATGAGACACCTAGTTACGGGGTACATAACCTTTGATATATCAATGCTCTGTGAAGACCCTAATTGCTGGGGTAAAATGGTAGCCGTGTATCCGGCCAGATACATGTTGTGTTCTGTCTAGTGGCGGAGTCCACAATATTATTCTGTACATTCTATTCTGGTCCCATTGAGTTTTGAACTACTATCTGAAAAATATTTTGGACTACACTTTTGAAATATTTTGGAACTATTTCTGAACGATATCTTGATATTTGACTCTAAAAATACTACGGTATTCAAGTCTAAAAATAATTTGGAAATCATATTTGAAATAAATTGAGTATTTAGCTCTGAAAATATTTGAGTATTGTTCTTTGGAATATCTTCGAAAGTGAATGTGAATTTCAAAAAATTATTTGAAAGAAAAACACTTTGGCTATTTTGGGATTTGAGAAAAAATTAAACATGTTATTTAATTTCTTCATTTAATAAATTTCGATAACTATTTGTTGTCTGCTCAATATGCAAAAAGGATTACAAAGTGAATTTTGAACTAAGTTATTTATATATATGAGTGTATATATATATATACACGATATTATTTGAATATATACGTGCATGTGGTAGTTTTCTAAAATGTTTTTAAAACTCTTTTGAGGAGTCTGTGCCGCCCTAATGTGTTATCCGCTCACTAGGAAATCTTACCCCTTTTATTTTTCTTGTCTTTGTTCTACTGCACTTTTCAGGTGAGTTTGATAGCAGTCGTTTGGTTCTTTCGCGCTCAGTGAGTGCCCTATTGTTCGGGCCGGGTTTCTGTTACATTAGTTGCTTCACACCGGGTAGTGGGTTATTGACTTGTATTGTTAAATAATGTTTAACGTATTTTATTTGAACTATTACTTAGTATTTTGATATTATAATTATATTTTTTAATAATGTTCGGGAATATTGTTTTCGGAAAACTCTTCTTGTTAAACTGTTTTAATATGGTAAATAAGCCGACTAATAATATGAATCTGGGTAGTTTTTGTTTTTCGAGGCTTGTGCGAGTTGGGCCGGGCTTCCATAGACAGTTTGCTTCGTACGCCGGTCGTAGCCCAACTTGGGTCGTGGCAATTTTAATCTCTCTTCATAAACTAAACATTTTTTTCTATATTTTAATCTCACTCTCCATTAACTGTACATTCTACACCATATTTTTTGTAATATTTAAATATATTACTAGTCCCAGAAAAAATATAGAGTTAAATTTAAAGAGTCAATTAGAATTGAATCAATTTTTGGCTCTTTAATAATAATTATACTCTTTATTTCTATAAAAATTACTCTTTAAAATAAAAAGCACTATTAGAGGTGCTCTTACACTCGGCTAGCTCTTTACAGATAGACTTTAAGCATTCTATACAATCTTTTGTGTCATTAAAATAAGAACCGAAAAAAAGGGCAAAAACTTAGTCATCGTCTAATTCAATATGCGTTTGTCATTTTTTAATTGAATTTGGGGGCGTTGAAATTCCACATAAACTACTGCTGATTCATGTGTTTGAATATAATTGTTAGGTTATCTTTTCTTGAATTAAAAAACTAATTAAACTATCGGCCGGTGGTATAGAATAAATGGTAAATATGTCCCTTGTATTTTACAATAACATGAGTTTAAACCGTGGTGAATACAGTTAAGTAAATTAGTTGAAATTAACTCACCTTTTTTATGATCACTTTGGACCCATTCTATGAGTGTTTATATGTAAGGGTTTAATTCTAATCTTTTGATGAGTTGAAATACACATGCCTGACTCAAAAAATGTGGGATTACCGTTGATCTCATTTTAAAAAAAGTAAAAAAGTTAAGGATAGTAAAGAAAAAACTAATTAATGGCTGTAATTAAAACATGGTTTTCAAGGCCTCCATTGATTAGCTCTTAGTAACCGGACAAGTGTTCTTTGTCTCATGCATTGACAAAAATGTGATTCATGCAATTGCAAAATCTAAAGCTTTTTTTGTGTATGAAAAAGTGTCATTTTTGTTTGTTGCAAGGAAACTTTTCATTCCTCCCACGTGTACAAGTCTCCACATTTATTATGATCCTCTTTGAATCAGTCTCCATTCTTGATTAACATTTACACCAAATTTATCCTTTTTAGACATTGCTCACAGGGATCTTGCTCCAAACTTGGAAAATCTGACCCACATTTCTTTCCTTTTCTGTATGCTTTCTTCTTCTTATTTTGAAGGAAAAAACTTAATTGCATCAATTAATTTATTAGGCCTACAGGAACCAAATATAATAACTTCAAGTCAATACTAAAACCCAATTGTCATACTTTTTTAAATGTAATAGTTTTTAGTGTGCGAAAACATCTTTGAATTATGAAGATTATTTAATTCTTCTTTGTCCATTGTTTTGTAAATGATACTTAACAAAACGATACTTAACTAGATATCATTACTTACAAAAAAATACTAAACTCAAAAATTCATTTTTTCATAAGTAGTTGTTACTTGTAATTCTTGAAATATTGCCCCCTTAATATACACCACATAGTGTTCATATACGATTTTGGTAAAATATGTAGTTAAGATCGTGAACATGTGATTAAACCAAAAAGTTTATTCGCAACGCTATATTTAGATCCTAATTACCATTTTGTCTGATTTGGAGTGAAATAATTCATCAAATTTATAAATGAAGGAAAGAAAAACACAAGCTGTCGTCATAAACAGAAAGACATGGACAACCTAAACTTTCCAGTTTCCACACCATATGCTTTCCTTCAAAATAAATATATTATCAAGTTTTGGGAAGCACGTGAGTTTGCTATTACCAATACATACTTACATATGTACCAATGCTTTAGATATAAATTTTACAACAAAAATTTTTGATATAGAATGCATGCAGTTGGTATATATATAAAGTTGAAAATAAGGAAAAATTATCCCCACTAAAATTGACTTCAAATCAACATTATTTGACCTTTTTATTGTATTGCACTTGCCCTTATTAGATAAAGTCTCAATCTTTTCCTAACGGTTGTCGTGATGAGTCTTCTTCGGTCACCACTGAGCAAAGTAATATTTTACGGTGGGGATTATTTGCCTGCATGGTCACACCCAGTAAGCGTACGTCACTACCGGTAGCCTCCGGCTCTCCTTTTTGCTGGCAAAAAAAAGTCCCAATCTTTTAGCTTATTAAAAAAAATCCTCAACAATTTTTACTAAAAATTATCGCATTCGAAATAGTTTTTAAAATCTAATTTACTGTCAATTTTTTTCTATTAAATGTAATAATGTACATTAATGACATGAACAAGGCTATTTTTAACAATATTTAAGTTCAACAAATCATAAGCGAATGAACTGATAAAACCTAAAAAGTTGGGATTCTTTTAGTCAATAAGTCATCTTCTTTTTTTCAATTTTCAAATGAAAATTCCATTCACGTTTTGGAAACAAAAAACTATTCATTTATCCAGGAATCTTAATTGTATAGATAACCCGGCTAATTGAAAACGGAAATGAAGAAAAAGATCCTCTATTGATACTATTGAGTTTGTAACTTATCAATAATTTAGTCAATTCTAACGTTAATGAATTATAAATTCAATTTCTAGTGGCAATGATAATGATTTATCAAAAAAGATGCTCTTCTGATTAACTATATATAAAAAATAATTATAGAGCACCAAACACCAAAGAAGGATGACAGGAGAATCAAATAAATATATAAATATAAACCGAATCGACATGGTGCAGAAAGGTTGAGTCCATCACGTAGCCTGTGAGTCAACTCGTAACAGTACTTTGGGGCAATATTTTGTTTGTCCTTTTCTTTAATTTTCTATTTTTCATAAGTATTTTTTTAATTTTCTATAATTTGCATGAGAGTACGTGAGCCTATTTATGCGGATCTACCATCATTTGAGAATGAGTATGTCTGTCCTTTTATGCATCTACTCTCCTTCTCTTTTTTATATCAATTTTTGTGTTTTGGTCCAATTTGTTTTACTTGAGTTGGGTAAGTTATTTTATGCATCAACACCATGCCTTTGCGAACATATCGAATGGAGGTCATGTGCTCCGTGGAATCCTCATGCATCGTTGCTCAAAGGCACCAATTGTGCAGCATGTCCCTCTTATAAAAATTTATTCTGTAGAAATTAAAGGAAAAATAATCACAAAATTCTTAGGATGCATCTTTGTTCTAATTATAGATCTTTATTATTTGATTGATTTGTAAAAATAAATAATATTTTTTGAATATTCATGATTTTTAAGTTTTTTATAAGTAACAAATTTTATTAGTCAAATTCACAGAGTGTGGATTTGCAAGAATTGAAGAAAACTCTCACTACTCGAGGCGTTTTCATTGTATTATGAGCCTAGGACACTGAGGAAAAGGGAAAACCTAGTAAAATAAAATTGTGTCCAAGAATGAATATTGTCGAGGCATTTAAAAACATCATACCCCAAAAAAGAAAAAGACCTATATGATTGGGATTAATTTTGATGAGAGTTTTTTCTTTCAAATAAATCAACACGTTTACTCTTATCTTTTAATATTTGACTAATCCAGATTCAAGCAACAAAACTTTTCTTATCAAATTTTAAAACTTTTTTATACGCAAAACTAGAACTCACACTACTGGTTAAAGAAGGAAGAACACCTACCATTCTGCCACAACCTTTGGTAAACTTTAGTTAGAGTTTGATACTTGTCGATGTTTGATAAAATTTAATTTAGTTTAGGAAAATCGGCATGAAGCCAAAATAAAGTGAACTACGATACTCAAAAGAGTAACAACATAGGCATACTTTTTGGTGAATAAACCTTACTCTTATTTCCTATTGGATTCAATTTTATATCAAATTCATTTTGATCCTTAACGTTATTCAGTTTCACATGTTACATACTTGAGTGATGCATGCACTGAGTCACCTATATATACGAAAATAAATAAAATCAAGAGCCAAAACAAAAAAAAAAAAGAAATGAACTGAACTGAATTTACTGAAACAATGTCTATTAACTAATAAATTATTTATTTTTTTTATCAAATCTTTATATGGGAATTTGCAATTTGAAATTTCAATGAAGTTTCACACACAACTGCTCCCTTTTTTTTTATGAGGTTTCTTCTTCAGCATAATTTGTTTAATTAAATGGACTCATTTAAACAAGAATATATGTACTAGTTGACGATATATTCCAATCCCAGATTTGAAAATTCCAGGATAAAATATTATGATGCCATGCAAATAAAATAAAAGGGAGAAGTAGACAGCGTGGAATATGGTAGATAGACTGATGTTTTCATTGATATGTAAATGCAATTCATGCGCCTACCGTTGTTTCCACTCATCACATGACAACAAGGACACACATTAAACCTTAATTTAATTCATTAACGAATCGGAGCAGCTAACCTATTCCCCATATTCTTATTTCATTCTTAATTAATTTGTTCCATGATCAAGACTTGTATTCTCTCTTACCAAAGAGAGAAAATTATTCTTGTACCTTTGTATTAGTTGGGTCTCTAGCTAATAGTGGAAAAGCCTTAAAATTATTATGATAGCTTAATTATCGTCATGTTTGGTGATCTTACTCCTAATTGATTATATTATACTAACAAGTTTCTAAATACTTAGCTCGGAAATAATTATTGATTTTGCTAATAAGCTTGTAATTTATTAATATTAGAGCAAATTACAGCACTGAGGGGTCAAGAGTTCATTTTTAGGTATGAGCAAATAAAACGACTTATTAAAAACCAATAAATTGTTAAATCAGTGATTAACATGCTAGACTTGATACGATTACCTGCCAAAGATTAAGAGTTCAAATCCCAAAGAAGACACTTGTTAGGAGAAAAAACTATTAATATTTAAATATCCGAGGTGAATGACTACGCTTTACATAAAAAAAAACTTATTAAAGAAATAATAATTATTGATGTCGATCAAGCATTGAATCGAATACCTTGGCCAAAGTATCAGCATGCCTTGCTTTTGGAAAACTAAGAGTTTAATTAATAGTGGATGCATGGTTAAGATGGACCATATATTTAGAGAATCAAACTAATTGCTAATTTTGGATATTGATTTACCGGACATGATTCGAGTCAAATGGAGGAATTTAAAGAGATCGATACTGTTTCTAAACCGCTAATGCATTTGATATACTATGATCATTCATTACAACATTTGTTTTGTTGTGATTAATGAGCGGTATCTCTATTTTAAATTCCCTGTCAAACATGTAATTTGCTTAATATTAAAGGATAAAAAGATCAACAGGAATCAATAATTTTAAAATTACTGTAACTTTACATAGATTTAATTAGTATAAATTACGGTTTCTACAGTAAAAAAAATAAAAATAATATATTTTTAAATTATAATAAGTCAAATTTTTTGAATATGTAATATATTAATCATTACTGCGGTTAATTAGTATTAATTACAACAAAACAAAAGTTCTAATAATCATCAATTATCATAGTATACCACATGAGAAATGTTGAATATCACCAAAGATTTATAAGTGGAGAGTGTTCATAGCGATCGGATGACATTATAAATTAAAAAGCTATTAATTGTACAGAGTGAAAAAATCACTAGGCCTTGCAAGTGGGTAGAACGTCAAACCCGATTTGTTCCACTATATTAATTTTTTTTAGTAAGCTGTCTTGTCATATAATACGTATGCATGGTTGGATGAACATGTTAATTAATAAAAACTCATATACTTTATTCACGTCAAAGGTATAAATTGTCTCCTTTTCATATGTCTTTATGGTCCAACACATAAGGTTACATCTCACCTAGCCCTCCACATTATTCATTCCTTCCCATTTTTGTATCCCAAATTTGCTAAAGTGCACTATCAAATATAAAGTATTTGCTTGGGCTATTATGCTTCTTCACTATATTAAATAAATAGAGAAAAAAAATGATAACGTCTTCTAGCATTGTTATTATATATAGTAAAAAGACTAAAGAAAACAATTTTTTTAAAAGTAGTGTGAAAATTAATCTTTCAATATGAATGAATTAAAAAAATTGAACATAGTTTTGCACATTGTCACTGAATTTCTCCTTCCTACACATCTTCTCTTTGTTTCCTGAGCCTATAGTGAGTACAAACAGAGTTCGAAAAGGTCAAATTTTTTATGATTCCATCAAACATGATTGAGTTGCGAAAACTTCTAGATAAATATCTTACATCTAAACTGAAATATTTCTCGTTACAAAATCTCTTTCTAGTTGCTTTGGAACAATTAGGAGATTTTATAAAAGAAATACAGGGTGCTGCTTCTGGTGGCAATATGCTATGGGGGAGAAAATGGGATTAGATACCCTAGTAGTCCTAACAGTAAATGATGGATATTGGGTGTTGTGTGTATCAACTCATGCAGTGTTGCAGCTAACACGTTATGTATCCCACAGAGGGAGCACATTCGCAAGAAAGAAACTCAATGGAATTGATGGGGACCCGCACAAGCGGTGGAGCATGTGGTTTAATTTCTATGAAAGTAAAGACGAAGAGCGTTTTGATGTCAACATATCGCGAATCCTCTTGAAAGAGAGGGGTGCCTTCGGGAACGTTGACACATGTGGTGCATAAGGTGACAAATATATACATATGGGTCTTCCTGACAATATCAATTCCTGGCCTCACCACTAAGTAGGGGTAAATAGGAAGATTTTCTTGTTTTGTTAAGGAAAATTTCCTATTTCGTGGAAAGCCAAGTTCACACTTTTCTTTAATCTCAGGATGTAACTTCTTGTAAAAAAGACTGTCAAACATAAATGTCCTCAGGTATTCAAAAAGGGAATTTCATCATCATTTTACATAGATGTCCTTATATATATATAATTATTTTATGAATTTGCTCTGGAGATATAATAATGTGGAGAAGAAAATTATTTCAAGCACCGACAGAATCTGAAGTGCCCCTTGTGAGAGAACAAGAAAATCTTCCTATTTACCCCTACTTAATGGTGAGGCTAGGAATCAAAAGGGGTGGGGTCAAGTTATGACGAGGTGTCTTAATGGTGAAGGACTGGCGGCATCGTCTGGAAGAAGGGGATTGTTCTCCTTGTCCAATTTTGGTGGTTGCTGCGTTTCGGAAGAACGAAGGGGACTGTTTAGATAATCCCCTTTTAACCTTTTTTTTTTAATTTGGTCTTAGCGAATGACACGTCGTTTTCGAGGGTCTTTTTTTTAAACCAGGATGAAACGACGTCGTTTCACCCTGGTTTAAAAAAATAGAAGCATAAGGGTTGCAAACCCTTGTGCAGTTGCAGAACTGGAGTTGGGGACGAAGCTCAACCCCATTGGTGGAGGTGGGTAGGTAGGAGGAGGGGTAGGGGTATGCCAAACCTCTATTGGGGTGGGTCAATTCTGATCGACCCCTCCTCCTTTCGTCACAGGCCCTACTAAGTTATTCTTAAAATTCAGTTTAAAAAATAATAATTCCTAAAAATTTTTGTGGTAATTACGCGGTTCTCTAACAAAACTTTGCAATATTTATTTTGTATGGACTGCTTTTACTTATTACAGATACACTTTTACAATATTTTGTCCACGCATTATTTTTCAGATTCATAGACATGTATTTTTATTCTGTACGAACAAACTAAGTTGTTTGTATGTTGTTTATATGTTATTTTTTTGTTTATATATTATTTGAATGTTTCTATATATTATTGATATCTTGTTTATATGTTATTTATAATTTTTTTAATTATTCAAAACAATAAATAAAAAAATCTAAATTTTTATATGTTATTGATTTGTTGTTGATACATTGTTTATATGTTGTTTTCAACATATAAACTTCATATAAATAAGATATACATTGTTGATTTCTTATTATATGTTGTATATATATTGTTTACATGTTGAGAATAATATATAAATAAATCTGTAATTTATATGTTGTTGTTTTTTATTTATATATTATTTATATGTTACTGATAACTTGTTTAGATGTTGTTTTTAACATACAAACAACATGTAAACAAGATATCAACAATATTCAAGTTTTAAAAGAAAAAATAACATATAAACAATATACAAACAAGATTTAAACAAGTTCAAAAAAATGAACAGATTTTAAACAAATTCTAAACAAGTTTGTATGTTGTTTAGAACATATAAACAACATACAAATAAGTTTTAAACAAGTTTTAAAATAAGAAAGAACATACAAACAAGTTTTAAACAAGTCCAAAAAATGAACTGATTTTAAACAAATTCTAAACATATAAACAAATTTTAAATAAGAAACAACATATAAAATTCATATAAAAAATTTTAAGTTTTAAACAAGAAACAATATATAAATAATATATAAATAAGTTTTAAATAAGTCCGAAAATAAATAAAATTTAAACAAATTTCAAACAATTTTTAAGAGATACTGTTAAAATGTAATTTATAAAATTTAGTACTGTAACACGATAATTTTACTTTTTTTGCTAAAATATTGAAAGTTTGCCTAAAATGTTAATGTGGTTGGAGTGAATATGAAAATGGCCCAATTTTTTGAATAAAAACTTCTTTCATCGAACCAACCCACCATGGATAAAGCTGGCCTAGGTTCGCTCACATTAGGAGCAGCCGAGCAGGCTTGAGTTCACATGTTTAAGCCCAAGGCTTTTCTCGAAGGGAAAAGTAGAGATTTATATTAAAACAAAATATCACTTTTTAATTTTATCATAACAGTAAACTTGTTTCTAAAAATAAAAACAAGGAAGAGGCAAATCTCCAAAATGTCATTTTTGGAAAAGCATGTCAGAAATTGCAGAATTTTTGCAAAAAAATTGTCTTTTTCCGCAAAAAATTGACTTTTTTGTGAGAAATTATATTTTTTTGAATAAAAAATATTTTTAGTCCAGATTTTTTTGGTTTACAACGATTCACAATGGTTCACATATAGAGTACACAGTTCATATTTTTTAAAAAAGTGTAAATAATTTTTTGTATAATTATTTTGTTAAAAAAATCAATTTTTTTTTTTTGGTTCACAATAGTTCACATGTGTGATAGTTTTTTTTTTTGATTTACACAATACATATTTTAAAAGGTTCATAACGGTTCACAATGGTTAGCATAATTCTTTTTTTTTTTAAGTCTAAATGAAATATGTTAAATATTGTTTAAGAAATTTTAAACGAATTTTACCTTCAAAAAATATTTTTTTCAGAGTCGATTTTGACATTCACAATGGGTCACAAAATTATTTACATTATATTGTACATTATTGTGAACCATTGTGAACCATTTTGAATGGTTCACAACGGTTCACAAAAATAGAGCACACAATTCATTTTTTTGAATTCTGATATTTTTTTTACGTTCACAATGATTCACAAAATATTTTACATTCTAAATTTTAAAGTTCACAATAGAGTACAAGTTTTTCGCAATAGTTCACACAATCCAAAAAATTTAAAAGCCTAAATATTTTTTTTGAAATATTTAAAAAAAATTTCTTGAAAATATTTTTTAAAATGATAAAATGAATTTTAAAAACAAAAAGTGCAACAACATTTTTTTTAAAGATATCCAAATTAGTGGCATTTTTTGTAAAAAAAAACAAAAACAGGGGTACTTTGATAAAAAGGAAGGGAGCAGCTAGGGTTAGGAAACCATAGCTGCCACCCTCCAGACGCTCCCTCAATGAGCACTTGTCTAACCTCGTAGGTTCCAGCAAACGGCGAAGACACGAAGACGGATGATGGGAGACGCGACACAAGACCGACGACGGCACGATGGGAGCAGATTCGAAGCCGGACCGAGACGAGCAGATCTAAACAAAAAGGAAAATCGTCGTCGAGGCGTCCGTCTAGATTGAGGCGTCGACTGTCAAGATTGAGGCGAGGACAGGAGGAGGAGAACCAGAGTGGGGAGGAGACAAAATCGAGGCTCGACTGTGGCGGAGGAGAATTTAGTTGACGAAAAGGACGAACCGAGAGAGAGAGAGATATGAGAAGTGACGAAAAGGGAGAGGAAAGGAGAGAGAGAACAAGGAGGAGGATGGAGGCGGCGGATGGGCACCGAAAGGGGAGAGAGAGAGGGAGACTGTGAGAGAGAAACTGAAGAGAAAGAAAATTTAAAAATAAAATAAAAAATTAAAATTTATATAAAAATAAATATATCATTTTTAAAATTTAATTTTTAAATAATGATATTTTTAAAAAATAAACATAAAAAATATTATTTTTATAAGATTAAAATATGTGTTGAATTTTTAAAAATAGTGATTTAAAAATTGGCAGGTTGTATAATTAGCACTTTCTCGAAAACGGACCCACTCCATTAATAAGGCTGAGCTTGGACATCAAAACGTTAGCCGAAACAAAACCGCATCCAACCCAACCGCCAGTCCATGGTGGAGCCCAACACGATAACGGCGCATGGACAGGGGCGCGAAACGTGGGATGGTGGGGTTCCCAAGCAATCAAAAGAACTCATGAGGACGACGACAGAATCAATCAAAAGCACAACATCTCTAATCAATGGCACCACGACATGGACGAAGCCAAAACAAGACAAGACATCACATCATCCTCATCCTCATTATCATCAAAAACATTAATAAAATCTTAAAAAATTTAACAATGTCCGTCGGTCGATTCAAGTGGACGAGAGCTTGGATGTCTATCAACATTCTTATAATGTTTTTTAAGAAAAAAAGTTATGCCATTTATTCAATTTTTTTTTAAAAAATAAAAAATAAAAAAATTATTATATAAAAATAAGGATTAATACATAATTTACCTCTTTAAATTTGTACGGTTTATTCTACTGTCATTTTAAATTTTTTGGCCATTTAACTTATCTCCTAAATTTACTTAAATTATCTTAGTTACTCCCGTTTTTACTTAGACTGTCTCAATTACTCCTTAAACTTGATTAAATTAGACAATTTATCAATTTTTCTTAATTCATCGAGGGTTTATTATGTTTTTTTTATTTTTTAATCTTCTACGTTTAATAGCGATAACTTAAAAGTAAACTAGAGGATTTTGAAATTTACACATTAGAAAAAACCCTTAGTTGAAAGTATTTTGACAAGTTTAGGAGATAAATTGAACATTCAAAAAATTTAAGGTGATAGAAGAAGAAAAAAATACAAATTTAAGGGATAAATTATGTATTAAGCCTAAAAATAGGATTACTACATAACTTACTCCCAAACTTGCACGATTTTTTCACTGTCACTCTAAATTTTTTGACCATTCAACTTACTCTTAAATTTATTTAAATTATCTCAATTACCCATCGATCTTACTTAAATTGTCTCACTTACCCCTAAATTTGATTAAACTGAGTAATTTATCAAATTTTCTTAATTCATTACTGGTTTGTTACAGAGCTTCTTTTATTTTTTTAACCTTCTACGTTTAATAGCGATAACTTGAAAGTAAACTAAAGAATTTTGAGATTCAAATATATTAAAAAAACTCTTAATTGAAAATATTTTAATAAATTTAAGAGATAAATTAAATATTTAAAAAATTTAAAACGAAGAAAAACACATACAAATTTTGTGGTAAATAATTTTTGGAAAAAACATAGTGGAACTGAAAAAACCAAAACTGAAACGAAGGACATGAAATCAATGATTTGTGGAGAGAGTTCCTTTCTTTTCTTGCTTACGTAGAATTTTAGAGAGAGAGAGAGAAGAGGCAAGAGAGAGTGGCCGTTCCTCCACTTCATCATCCTTAGTTTGTTGTGTTGGCTTGTGTCCGAACCAACATTTTCTTTTCTTTCTTTCCTTCTTTTTTTCCTCTCTTTTCTTTTTCTGTTTACACTTTCTCGGGAAAATCTGAAAAGGGGTTTCGATTCATTTCACCATTAGCCTGCATCTACCATCGTCTTTTTTTTTTTCTTTTTAATTTGTTTTTTTCTTAATTTTAATTTCTCCTTCTTTTCCTTCTCTTGGGGTGGTTTTTGCAGGCTCATTAGATCTTCAAAGTTTTAATAAATAATTTATCTTTTTGTTGATTTTTTGAAGAAAAAGATAAAACAGATGCAGCACAACATTTTCACCACAATGCGTAGCCTCAAATTCATGGAAGGCTGCAAAGCCGGCCAAGTCTACGCGCTCAATCCAAACGGCGCCGCTCCGGCCCCGAATGGTGCCACTTACGGTGAAAGTGGTGGTGGTGGTGGAGGAGGAGGTTTGGGAGAGAAGTTTCTGCAACACATTCAAGATTTCCGAGCCAATCCAACACGATCCAAATCTACGCGGCATAATTTCCCATCTCCGCCTGTTCAAACGACGCCGAATCATGCCGTGATTGAGAATCTTCTCCCTCACGGGCTCCCCGAGACCGATCTCCTGGAGCCTCAGATTGAACCTGGTCTTAAATCAGTTGAATTTATCGAAACCCTGGCGGACGTGTACAGGAGGATCGAGATTTGCCCCCAATTCGACAAATCCGGTGCGTATTTGGAGCAATGCGCGATCTTCCGGAGCCTGTCGGACCCTAAGCTGTTCAGGCGGAGCCTCCGGTCGGTGAGGCAGCACGCTGTGGATGTTCACGCGAAGATCGTGTTGGGGTCGTGGCTGCGGTACGAGAGGAGAGAGGATGAGCTCATAGGTACGTCTTCGATGAGTTGTTGTGGAAGGAATTTAGAATGTCCTAGGGCTTGTTTGGTTTCGGGTTATGATCCTGAGTCTGCTAATGATCCTTGCATTTGTTCTCGGTCAAAGAGAGGCGAATCGGTTGTTGATGGGGATGAGGATGTTGAGATGGGCAATGAGGAGGAGTGTTCAACTGCGGATGATGATTATGATATTTCA
>CAODLS011152935.1:0-26157 GCA_948243855.1 Flueggea neowawraea
TATTCCTAGTGTGAGACCCTGCTGTAAACATGTGGTTCTCGGTAATACCTACCCTTAGAACCCTTAAAACATTCAAGACGTGTAGTTGAGTTCGACTACTTTAGCTTGCCGTTAATGGTCATGATTGATTCGACCAAGCGTGACAAGCTGGGAAAATAAACTTAGCTATGTGGATTGTCTGGTGTAAGAGGGAAAGTTTGTTTCTAAATGCATTCGCACTAGTCTCAAAAGTTTGCTTAGTCGACTCTCATGTAGCGTGGCACATGATGTGTGAACTATGAGTAAAGCTTTCGTGAGATCGAGTAGTTCGAAAGCAGCGATTGTGTGGTTACGAACATGGGGAAGGCATACGTTTCCAGCAGTTTGTGTTGCTGTTGCATACACTTTGGCATAATGGAGCTGGTCTTCAAGAGATGCATTCTAGCAGGATTACGTTAAGAGCTGTTATATAACTCTAACATGTGTATAACAATTATGCTCTCATCGTATGCTGGTCGTATGGTCTATTTGCCTTTATGACACGAGATCTTAATCATGATTGATATTAGTTCTATCATGATCTATGACGAGTCATGGTTCCGTTATGTACGAGTGAGAGATGTTGGAAAATGCGGTCTGCCCATGACCGGTGAACTAAACTTGGTCGGTCAAGGTGTGAACCAAGACCGTGGGCCGAGACCAATTGGAAAGTCCAATTGAGAAGAACCAAACTTGGTTAGTAAAGGTAAATCGGGACGTGAACCGATGCCAATTGGCAAGCTCAATTGAGTTGGAAATGAAATGGGCGGGCCCATTAAGCCCACAAGTCCATTTGGTGGCTTATATAAGAAGAAGAATGCTTCTTCTTCCACCACTACATTCACTCCACCACCTCCAAAACCGGGAGAAAGAGAGGTCGAGACCTCTTGTTCCGAGTCTTGCACAGATCACGTGTGGCATATAAACTGCGAATCAGCCGAGCACTCCCGTTGACATTTTAACCGTGGTTTGCTAGCAAGACCAACATATAATTGGTCTTACTCCGCTGCTAGCTTTCGCTGGAATCGAGGTTAATTAATCGAACCTATTTATTATACTGTTTATTAGTTAACCGGTATGCGATTCCTTCATTTACAAATAACAACGAATGTTGATTTTTGCAATAGGTCGGTCCAAAACCAGACATCCATTTTTGGAAACTCTATTACTTTCGTGAATATTCTCGTCAAATTATAGGAAATTTTTGCATCAAGAAATTCCAATCTCAGTCATATCTATATTTGCTTTAGGCTTTACGCGTTTCCTCCTTTAGGTCTAAACCATTTGTCTATTTGGGAATCCTAATACTTTACGTAAACAACATTGTGGGCCTTATTTAGAAAAAGAGAAACACTTTCTGTATCTATCACTATTAACACCTGATCACGTGGTTTTAATAATCCTAAACAATTTTTTTTTCTTGTAATCTAAATTATAGGAAATTTTAATTATATATAATTATGTGATATCATATATTATTTCATGTAATTTGTATACTAAAATAGTTTAATAAATTTTTAATTGCTTTAATCTAGTTTGTTTTTGTTATATGTGTTTTTATTTATAATGTGTTTTCCAGATTAAAGAAAGGCATTTAAATGCAGACTAATAATTACCAAATTTCATGGCCTTTTTTTTTTCCTGTGAAACAAAGAGCCAATTTTCTAAATATACACGTGAATGTGTGCAGGAGACTTAAGAGAAGACTGCTTTTCTCAACTTTATATATACCTAATCTATATAATATATAATAATTGAATGCATTTTTACAAAAAATTGATATTTTATAAATTATTATTTTAATATTTAATATTTTAATTAAATAATATGTGATAATTTTTATTAAAATATTTAATATTTTAATTAATATTTATTTTTTATTAAAAAATAAATATATGATTTTCTTTGTAAATTTTAATATTAATTTTTATTTTTTATATTTTTTATTTTACAATAAATTTTTACATAATTTCAAATATTTATATAAAAAATAAAATTATATTATCTCGAGACAATGTTTGGGACTAAAACTAATATGCAATAACTCTTGTTATTGACGTTGAAATATATAGCAGCCAACTGTCCATTCCTTAATTTATTGTTTGACTAATATTTGATCATTTAGACCAGTCCACACGAAGTAGACTTATTTTTGAACCAAAAATTGACTTCTTTTTTCTCTGACTATAGTAGAAACTAGAAACATGTATACGTATGAGTAAAGTCTAAAGACATTAAAATTTAAGTACGTTAAAAAAAGCACCAAATTTCTAAGATCTCGAGAAAAACGCAGAAAAATTAGGTATAAGCCACATAGAGTTTTTCTCAAGACGGTAGGGATTGAAAAGTCGACGGCACATAAAAGAGCTTTTATGCTGTAAGTAATATTGCTACATTTACAAAATATGCGAAAATGAATATCTAGGGATAAACTAAATTAAACTTATATGATAATAGAAAAACAACCATTAATTTGAGAAAAAAAATAAAGCAGTTATTCTCTTTACGGATTTTAGAATAAAAGTATATGTGAAAAGCTTTTTTATATGATGTTTAGGCAATTGAAATTTCAATCCTAAAGTGCATATTGTTGATCTAACATGCGGAGTAATAGATAACAATTTGTGAAGGTAGTAGTTAAAAATGATATTGGAGGTGTTATCATCTTTAAAAGAAATTATTGCAGCTATTTATATTTAACAACATATATTACAAGTAATGCAATAATTTAAAACATAAAAATATTGTAGTTATTAAGACACTCCAAAAATTTTGTTTTGTAAAAAGTTTTTAAATATAGACAATATCTGATGATCTTGTTTAAACTCAGGTCGATTTATTAAGCTACTTTTACTTTAATATAGTTTTTTGAAGTATTTAAACTGACAAGTATATTTTTATAGATTAGCTTGCTTTGAGATAAGAAAATGTGTTTCCACTTATGCCACACTTACTTTCCTTTTAATGTACTGAAGTAGGAATATTGTTTTTGTTCATTTATATGATATGGAATGGAATGTAAAGTATTTGGCAGTTTCTAGCTTTCACAAGTAAACGTACGAAATATGTTATTTCAAATACCAAATTGCTCGAAATGTACCTATCTTGAATGTCCCATCCAGTGAGACTGGTTACTTGGGTTAGCGCACTTTTCCACCTTTTCACCTTTTTCATGTTTCTCTTATAAGTCTTCTCATGTTCCCCAAAGAATTCCAAGTACTTCCCCGTCTGTCTACGAACTTCCGATGGATCCACGTGATAGAAAACCGGCAACACGGTTTGTTCTCCGGCAGGTTTCAGACATTCAGATATCTCTACGAGTTCATCTAAACACCAAGTGGAAGAAGCATAGTTTTTGGAGAAAATGACAACTAAAATTTTCGAGTGTTTTATTGCTTTGAGGATTTCAATGGAAATGGTTTTTCCTCCCTCAAGTTCGCAATCATCTTTGAATGTGATGATGCTTTTTTGGTGCAAAGCTGTGTAAAGATGGCTAACGAAGTTTTTGCGGGTGTCTTCTCCTCGAAAATTCAGAAACACATCATATTTCCATTTCGGGGTTGAAGAAGGAGAAGGTAGGGCTAGAGGGAAAGAGCTATAAGCCATGATAAAATGGTTTTAGATTGGTTTTTTTCCAATAAGATGATCAATATTTGGGATATATTTTGCACAGAGTTGGTGCAAGGAGATGTATCGTTATTTATACTGATATTGTATGGTGATGCATGCCCTAATCACGTGACGGGGATGAGAAAAATTTGAATGTAGGCAAAACAAATTTCCACAAATGGACCCAGAGAGAAGAAAATCTCTTGTAACTTGCAAGACCAGGTTTAAATCGTACAATTAATCATGTAATTATATTTTTTTCATTAGTCGGTGTTCGTGAAATTTTAATTAACTAATAAATAATTAACCTCGTATCATAGGTTCCAAAAAAATATATACACTAATAAAGAAAGCGCAAAAGAAAAACTTGATATTACAAATTAAGAAAACCGATGGCTTTCTAATAATAATAATAATAATAATAATAATAATAATAATAATAATAATAATAATAATAATAAATAGATCGAATGCACCATGAGAGATCAAAGAGTTTATGCAAAGTCTCTGATAATTTTTTGCTCTAGAACTTGTATAATCTCAACTGCGAATCAAATTGGCGTATTTCATCCTTTGCTTTGTGAGATGGTAAATCAAATGACGATTCCTAATTAAAGAATTTGATTCTATCTCCTTTACTGCAGCATCTGAGTCAATTTGAGTGCAAAATAGTCGCCCGGCTCAATCTTTTCAACTTTTGTGTAGCTACCTTTATTGGAATGTTTGCAACTACTTCTGAATCATATAATTATCATAATTAATAAAAATGTATATATTAAATTTTTGTCAAACCAAAATTCACATTTGCTAATAACATACAATAAAATATTTTTCTATATCAATTAACAACTGTCATGAATTCAATAATGCATATCCTTTAAGTTGAAATTTTAACTATAAATAAATAATTTTATTGTACCTTCATTGAAATTATAGTTTAATTCTTACAATTGATAATCAATCATAACATTAAAAATATTAGGAGATATATCAATTGATACACATATTTAATCTTTTATTTTGATAAGTTGTTTTCCATGTTCTTTTATTCATGAATCTAAAATACGAAGAAATATTTTAGGAAAAAACGTGAATAAAATGCTTATACAATATATTAGGATTTCTAACTTATCAAAAAACCTAAAAAATATATATCCTATACAGACTTAGAAAAGAAAAGCCTACACATATGTGTAGCTTGTAAAAAAAAAAGCTTAATACATAATTTACCCCCAAACTTATACGTTTTCTTCTTCTGTCACTCTAAACTTTTTAAGTGTTCAATTTACCCCCTAAACTTATCAAAATCCTCTCAACTAAAGGTTTTTCCAATGTGTTTGAATCCCAAAATCCTTCAGTTTACCTTCAAGTTATCGCTATTAAACGTAAAAGGTTAAAAAAAATAAAAGAAGCCCCGTAATAAACCCGTGATGAATTAAGAAAAGTTGGTAATTGTCCAGTTTAATCAAATTTAGAGAATAATTGAGACAGTTTAAGTAAAGTTGGGGGGTAATTGAGATAATTTAAGCAAATTTAGGGGGTAAGTTGAACGGTCAAAAAATTTAGGGTGACGGTAGAAGAAACCGTGCAAAATTTGGGGGGTAAGTAATGTATTAATCCAAAAAAAACCTACACATATTATTGGAGGTGTTGTACGTGAGGTGAGGGGGTGTTGAACGTGCCTCATATTATTGGATTGATACGTTAGGGTGCGGGAAGGAGCAGGGTCGCAGTATAGTACATGGATTTTGTGAAGCTATACAGGGCATGAGAGTATGGTGTGCAGATTCATGTAGCCCTTTTTTTTTTGTCAAATAATAAAAAGATATACTCTACTTTCGTAAACACATTATCGAACCTCGTTAAATTTGTGTGTTCTGTTTTCTTTCGCGATTCTATTTTCTTTATGTTCTGTTGTGAGAATCAACAGGGGGGGCCACTCAAGTAATTTGTAGTCCGCCCTTGTGAAGTCCAAGAACTATGATGATGTTTTTTGTTTACATGAAGATGAAGATGATGCTGAGGTATGGCCATAAAAAATTAGGGTGATTGATTGATTCATTACCGTAAAATCACGGTTTATATACAATTGTATATGAGAGTATGAGACATATGGTGTCTCTGTCATTGGCGGAGTCACACAAGGTCCAGGAGGTGCGCAAACTCCCGTTTGTAAACCCCTCGTCCCCCGCCCCACTTCGCCCTTAATTTTTATTTTTTATTTTTGGAATTTTTTATACTTATTTTTTTAAATTTTGGCTTGTAATATAGTTTTTAAAAAATAATATAATTTAATTCTCGAAATTCATATAGATCACATAAAAATTTCAAACCCAAAATTCTATTTTTTCCACACACTTTTTTGTCCGCCCACTTATGATAATAAATCTACTTCTTAAACGAAACCAAAATTTATCTTCAATTAAAAATATTATTATTTTTTAAATTAGTCAAACCATGAAGATTTTATTATAAAAAAAGATGTTAGATCAATATTCAGTATCATAACTTAATAATCAGGTAAACTCTTTTTAGTTCTTATCTAAATTTCTTAAGAATATAAGAGATTTTAAATTTAAAATAATTTTATAAGAAATTATAAAATTTTATTTAGAATTAGTGTTATCACTTATAAATTATTTAATTGTTGAAAACTTGCTTCTTGAAAGTTAGCCCATGCTTCTAGAAAATCCTAGATACGGCACTGATGTCTGTAGATGCTATAATACAAGAAATATACCCAACAAGATGATATAAAGTTATGTTATATTCTAACAACTATGACTATAATTTAGATTGCTTTTTACGATTTTTTTTGGATAAGTCTTTTTAAAAATTATTTAAAAAGAACACAATTAATGTATAACTTAAAATTCTAATTTATTTATTTCTAGAGGTTTATTAACATGTTCTAGCACAACGTTGGTTGTATTCCGCTCTCGTTCTTGTATGATGCTTATAATTTATGAAAGTTCTATATTACATTAAAAAAAAAATATTCATGAGTTTACTGATAGAAGAAATCTGTCGGTAATTATTTATTTATCAAAATTTAAAATTTAAAAAGAAGCATAAATTTATCGAAGGAAAAAAGCCGTTGATAAATAAATAATTACCGATAATTTCTTCTATCGTTAAGATAAATAAGATAAGGAAAGAAAGAAATTTTAAAAATAAGATGAATTATCATTGGGATAATTTGCCAGTGCTGTGGGATTTATTGACGATACAATCTATCGATAATCTCCACTAGTAATTCATTGATTGCTGATAATTTCCGTTGGAAATTTCTTCTTCTTTTTTCTTGTAATGTTTGTATCTCACCAATCCTAAGCTATTTTTTTTGATAAGTCATTTTATGATTTTTTAGTACTAAATTTGACTTTACTGCTAATAAAATATTTATTTTTATATTTTATAATCTCTTGAACTATTTGTGTTTTAATTCGATTCTCGATTATGAGATAAGTAAGAGATTAATGATGTAGCTTTTGCGATTGATCATAGTTGATATTGTTAAGTAGTTCACGGGTCATAAATATAATAACGCATAGAGAAAATAATTTTTAAATTCTTGATATATACCTTAATTAGTGGGTTGATTTTTGTATTTTTAAAATGTTACATATATATCATTGAAGTGAAAAAATGAGTTATACTTTAATCCTTCTGTTAATAATATGTTAATGACCCGTTAATTAGTGGGTCTATTTTTTGTTTAAATGAGATTTTAAAGACAAAAATACCATCATCTTCTTAGGGTTTTGATTTCTTCCTACAGTTTTGCAATTAAACACAGATCAAAATCTCATATCTATGTTCCCAAAAACACATCAAAAATTAACAAACAAATCAAATCAAACCAGATCTGCAATCACGGCCTCACAAACAGATTTGTTTGTTTAAATTTGTTATATAAGTTTGTCATTGCTTTGTTGCAAAAAATTCCTTTCTTTCTATCCACTTTGTGTATCAGTTAGAGAAAGAAACACAGAGGAGAGAGAGAAACACAAAGGAGAGAAACGCTCCATTAAATTTTGATCTCTATTTTATTCAACCTCTCTGTAATTTCGATCTCTCACTCTCTGAAATCACTTCTTTGACTCCCTTATGAATTTTTCGTCTCTTTAATTCCCTGCGTTTTCTATCTGTAACGTTCCTCTCTGCTCCGTCGTTTTGATTCAAATTGTGGCTGAGCAATTAGGGTTTGAATTGTGGGGGTATGAGAAACTGGGAGGGGTTTTAGACATCAATTTAGAATTCGTGCATCTCAAAGTTTTTCGGACCGAATGGGACGAACCGCTGCTTCTAAAAAAGGCAATCCTAATCCCTTTGATTTCTCTAAGCTTTGCTTCAATGAATTCCTAGCAGCTACCAAATTACCAATCCTAATCTCCACCTTATTAACATTATTACCACCCTGATCCGCCATCACTAATTCCCGAGAACCCAATAAACCAGAAAACCGACCCGAACTATTATAGATCAAAGCTTTACACTTCAAACCACACTTAATTAAGACAGGTAAGCTGAAGATTCAATTGTTACAACTTATAATACACCATTGTAATTCACTTCTGGGTTTTATCGAAGTGTGTGATTTGAATCATCCTGGACTTGAATAAACCCAAGCCACCATTTATAATATGAATCAGCAAAGAAGAGTTTGGTTGGAGGTAGATGAGAGAAGGAGAGAGTTAAAGTGAGTTGACTCGGAAGAGTTGGTGATAGGGTGCAATGAGAGGGAGAATAGCAATAATGGGAGGGACTGGAATCTGAATCGGTGGGAAGTGTTTTTGGAATCTAGAGAGATGAACCCCAAAAATGCGATGTGTAGAGAGAGAGAGCTTTTTCAGAGAGAGAAAATAGAAAAATATTTTTGCAGAGAGCGACGAAGAATTGCATAGTAAAGAGAGAGAGGCAAGTGAAACGGAAACTTTGTGTGGAAAATCTTGAAACAGAGGTTTGAACACAAGAAGGGAAGAGAAGAGAACCCAAAACACAAGAAGAGAGAGGATTAGGGTAGTGTATCGATAGATCGAGAGAGAGAGAGAGAGAGCAAATGAGGGGAAATCTGGGTTTTCATTTTTAAGGAAAGACAATTAGGTTATTTCGTAATTTAGTTTACTCCATCGATTAAAATCAAATTTCAAGAATATATATACAACCTCTTAAAAATACAAGAAGTAACCTATTAATTAAAATATACTTCAAAAATTTAAAAATTATTTTTCATCACACAAGTAGAAAAGATAGTAGAGGGCAACTTGTCTATTACGCAAATGTCAACATGATAGACATTTTCAAATCATATCTACCTTTTGTCAAATTATAATCGACATTCATTTTCTTTATGATCGCTATTCTAACGACGTCACCAAATTGATGTTGAATCAACTCAGTAAAACAAAACCCTCGTCGAAGATGCTGATCTTTTCGCACTTTATTGCCTGATTTCTTCTTCCCATCCGTATGTGTCTTTGGCTTATATGCTTCCAAGTATAAGCACAAAATTTGTGGTGTTGAAGAATTGAAGAGCTGTCATTATTACGATTAATTGACTTGGGTTATTCTATGAAGGTAGAGTCGTGATATTTTATGTTGCAGTACTGCTGGTACTGGCTACCAGCGTAAAGAACGCGACAGTGACAGGCATTAGACTTGGACGTGTAGATTTTTCAGATCTTTGGCGCGTTAAACCTTAGAATTAGACTGGACATTCCTGCGTAGCGCCGGGTTCATTCACCGTCCAGGTTAGGTGCGTCTTCCAACGGGTCTCCTAGTCTGTAGTTTTTTATCATAGTTGCTTTTTCAAGAATTAATTTATCAAATATAAACTTTTTGTTTTCCTTTTTTTTTTCGGTATACACTCTTTTAGTTGGATCAGTAAATTAAATTTTTAAAATTGCACACAATTAGCTAAATCGGTAAGATATTACCTCCAAAATTAGCAAAATTACATACATGTAACTACATTAAGGATATCAGGAGTATTGTTGATGTCCTGATCCGAGAACAAACAAAAGGCTTATTAATTGAACGGTTTTGCACTCAAGAAAATAGTAAATAAATTTGGTAATTTTATTTTTTTTTTTGGCTGTAAATTTGGTAATTTTCATTGCCCTTTAATTTTTCTCTAAAAGCAAAATGCTAACTTAGTGTTGACAACATCATCAAATGACATTATTGTTATCAACACAACAACTGCAATGCCTTGTAAAAAAAAAAAAAACTGCAGTGCCTTGAAGCCAACAAGAATTGGAACAGTGAAATAAGGAGGAACATTTGCTAACAAATTGAGCCATATTTATGGGTGTCGAAACCAACAAATTAATTCTTACTATAGAGATCAAAATAAATAAAATTTGAAGATAGTGGCGAGGATGGTCTAATTAACAGAGACCAGTAAAAACTTACCTAATTGCAGCAAGAACAATTAAAATAAAGATGAAGTTTTGATGTAAAGAAAGCAAACATAGCAAATCAATAAATCAAGAATGCAGAATTATAAGAGATATCACGAAAGCTTAGTCAAGGTACATCTCCGTCTCACTTTGTAAACCGATCATAGGTAACGAAAGATAAATCAATATTGTTTATACATGTAGGTTATAGCTGCAGGTGACACACTCAGCAACCAATCTTTACTTATTATTTCAGTAGTTCTGGAACGCCCTGCAAACTACTTCCCTAACAAATAAACAACTCCCTGGATGCTCTCTAGAGTTCAATTTATCGACATCATTACAAACTATAAAGACCATGCCCAAGCCAACAAACTCGAACGCCACAGTTTATTCAGACTAGATTATTATATTCATTAATGACAGTCGAAGCCCGTTATCATAACAACAACATTAACTTACCACTTATGCTAGACGCATAATCACGGATATATGAATCTAACTGGCACTTTATTATTCTATCAACCAATTTAGTCGACCGTTATCAAATCAATCGAAAAAATAATAATCAATCATTCAAGTGCAGAAATAGAATAAATGCATCAACAACAAAAAAAATTGATAAAAAACATAACCTCACGATTTATTAAAGATCGTCTTCGATTGTACCTTGACTAGATGAACCTTTAGCAACTCATAATGTTAACAAAGAACATAAGAACAATAAAGCTTTTGTGTTTTTCGAATGCTCGAAGAAAAAAAGACAAAGAAAAGGGTTTGATTAACAAAGAAAAGGGTAAAACAATTGGTTCAACAAACAATGCCTCTTGTCATCTTAGTGTCTCAATTCGATGAAAGTGGTTTCGAAACGCATGCCATGTCAAGCTTTAGCAGTGTACTATTAAGGTTCACTAAATCACACATCAATAAAATTTAGTCTCAAATATCTCACCAGTTTATGCATGAATTTTAGCTATTCCTTCGAATCTAGTACTGGGGGCTGTTTATTCCTAAATTTAAGGTACATAGAAATCCAAGTTTTGCCAGAATGGGTTTCAAAAGAGATCAATAAAGTTAGGTGAGACCGAGATGATCCTCCTAATAAATGTAAACATAACTTAAATGAACTCGAGAGAGTTTTTAAGCTAGTATAGTGAGAGAACATTCAATGCCAAAACCCCATTCATTAATATAGCAAATAGAAGTCTTTTGTTGAAATCTCAAAAGTCCTAACGTTATATCATTAATTGTTTATCTCCTTTCATTTTTAATTGCTTGCCTTTATTAAATTTGTGTTTTTCATCAAAAATACCAAAAAATAAAATCATGGAATTTGTTGCTTTCTTTTATGAATTGATCACTATTAGTGTTAGTTTTAGTACCATAGTCCAATCATTTATAAACATTGTCATTCAATTTATCAATTAATAAAGAGGCATCATTTCATATCCATGAAATATTATATTATGTTTTATGAAGATAAAACCTCCATGAATAGTTTATTCTTCTTTATGTCATCAAGTCTGACTTGATATTAGAACCTTAAAGTAAAAGGAATACTATTATAAATGTCCCTAATCAATTGTTATCATGAGAATGATAACAAACCAAGGTTAGTATGTTGCTAAGTGGATAATCACGTTTTACTGATTATGGATATGAGATTTCACTTAGAATATATATATATATGTTAGGAAACATGCATTGGACTGACCCACTATGAAAACACTTCATAGATTTTTTTCACAAGTAGCTTTCATACAGTGGTGATGTTTGAGTCATCTGACTGAAACTGTCACGACCCATTGCAGGTTTATGACCGACATACGAGGTGAACCGTCTATGAGAGCCCGACTCATCTCATACAAGTCTCAAAGATACAAACATCAGCATAAGGCTACCCAAAACATTTAGTAAGCAATTTAATAAACATGTTAAACAAAAACATTAATTTTTTTACAATTAAAAATGAAATATACAGATATCAACAGAAAACATTTGTAATAATGGTTTATATAAAACACAGATGTCAAATATATATTCAAATACAACATAACCCACATATACCTGGTGTGGAGCATCTAACAAAGCTTACAAACTAAGGCCTGAACAAAAGGGCACAACAAACCAAAGACACTATTATCAAACATCCGAAACAGTTGCTGAAACCAAAATCTGTAAACCTGTGAATAGAATCAACAGTAGACAGAGAAATAATAGGGGGTCAAACCCAGTGAGGAATAACACTTTAGACCGCCTCATACGTGCCTTACAGAGTCTGTTTTGAAAAAAGTTCAAAACTACACATGCATATATAGTTTAGTATACATATATATATACGCTATACATATGCAATAGCTTTTCAGAAATCCTTTCATAAAAGTTTACATACAAAGAAATCATAAGCATAGAGGCGTATAAAATGTTTTTCATTTTCCTCAAAGTCAAAACATATATACAGACATATGGGACCAAAGTAGAAGGCATGCATCTTGCACTAATAACAGAGTATGTGGGCTCCGCCACAATCAATATCAAATCATGTTTTGCATCAGAACACATGGTTACCAACAATCTTGGTAGCTAGGCTTATCAAAGCGTTGCTATACCAAATGTTATGTTTTACCCCATAATAATAGGTGTCCCATATCAGAAAACAAAAGCATACTAATATATAGTATCAAAGCAGAGTATGCCTAGACGCATCAAAATCAGAGATGAGATATATAATACATATATATCAATTTAAAACAGAATCCTGATTATTAACACAGAATCTATTTATTATTAATCAATCCTTATATTAGTTCATTTTCAGAGTATGTGTTATACATAATAGAAAACATATACAGTCTCGAGACATAGTCAATGTGTCTGAAGCTGCTACTCACTCACCTGGAAATTCAAGTGCAATCGTCAATCAAACCCCATTCGTCGGTGGCTGATCTCATGGCCAAAACAAGAAGCTGAACCAACGAATATATATCAACAGATATATCAAAGGTAAATCAGATGCGGTACTGTGGGAATACCAAATGCATGATGTGCAAATGTGGATGCGGACTCTCGAAAGATCCCCTCTTGAATGTCCCATCCAGTGAGACTGGCCACTTGTGTTAGTGCACTTCTCCACCTTTCCACTTTTTTCATGTTTCTCCCATAAGTCTTCTTATGTTCTCCAAAGAATTTCAAGACTTCCCCGTCTGTCTACGAACTTCCGATGGATCCACGAGATAGAAAACCGGCAACACGGTTTGTTCTCTGGCGGGTTTCGGGCATTCAGAGATCTCTACGAGTTCATCTAAACACCAAGTGGAGGAAGCATAGTTTTTGGAGAAAATGAAAACTAAAATTTTCGAGTGTTTTATTGCTTTGAGGGTTTCAATGGAAATGGTTTGTCCTCTCTCAAGTACGCAATCATCTTTGAATGTGATGATGCCTTTTTGGTGCAAAGCTATGTAAAGATGGCTAACGAAATTTTTGCTAGTGTCTTCTCCTCAAAAATTCAGAAACACATCATATTTTGTTAATGTTGAAGTGATTTTCTTGATCAAGATTGAAGTCAAACCTTGAAGGAAGTGATATAAGCTAAACAAGGTTAGATTTGTGAAGGAAAAGGAGCTACTGGATGGACACGGAGAGTTACATGGGCGTGTAATAGACCGTGGGATGCATTGGAAGCCTAAAGGAGCACGAACTGGAAGACACGGCCTTGGCCACAGCCGTGTCTCAGCCCGTTTAGTTTCAGGGTTCGTTTTATGTCATTACACGGTCACAAGTTTTGCCCATGTCTTAAACATTTTTCCCGTGTCTTGGTTCTGATGGGTTTTAGAGTTTTTCTTGTCTATTTTGGCTTGTATTTCTTGTAAACTATATAAGGGGGGCTTGGGAACTTCTTGGGGACCTTTTGGCCATGCTTTTGAACGCCGTTGTGCTTGTTTTTGACTCTGAATAGTAGAATTACTTGTGCTTTGCCCGTGGACGTAGATCGGATTGATCGAACTAAGTAAATCTTGTGTGTTCTTATGTGATTGCTCTTTGTTATTCTGCATTCTTCAATAGCCAATTTTCTCTGAGAAGTGGTATCAGAGTCACAGAAGTTTGTTCAGAAACTTTGGGTTCGTTCTGCAGAAAGAAGATGTCTTTGTATAAATTCAATATTAAAAAATTCAATGGGTTGAATGATTTCATGCTGTGGAAGCTAAAGATGAAGGTGATTCTGGTTCAACAGAATTGTGAGGAGGCGATTGAAGGTGAAGAGAAATTACCGGTAGAACTGACAGTGGCGCAGAAAGTGGAGGCTGTGAAGAGAGCGCATAGTGCAATTCTATTGAGTCTAGCAAATGAAGTCTTGAGGGAAGTAGCTGATGAAATTACTGCAGCAGGCTTGTGGAAGAAGCTGGAGAGTAGCTATCAGAAGAGATCCTTGTGAATAAGCTTTATCAGAAAAGGCAGTTGCATACCTTGAAGATGTCAGAATGCATGCAGGTAAAGGAATATCTTGATAAATTTAATAGGATAGTATTAGATTTGAAAGGTGTTGGTGTTGACATTGATGATGAGGATCAAATATGTTTCTGTTGCATTCATTGTCTGAGTCATATGAGAGTTTTGTTGATACTATCATGTATGATAGAGATGGAGTTTCTATTAATGATGTGAAGGATGCTCTGTTGTCTAAAGAATTGAAGAGGTTAACTTCTAGTTCGGGTGGAGACAGAGTGGAGTCCGAATTAACCTTTAGTAAGGGCAATAGAATGGGAAAGAATCATGGTTTGAGGTGTTATCACTGTAAAGAGATTGAACACGTGAAAAAGAATTGTCCACATAGGAAAAACAGTGGGAAATCAAGTGCAACAGTTATTCAGAATAATTCTATGGAGTTTCAGGATAATTCTGATGAGGGAAAGAGCAGTGAAGTATTGACAGTTACTGCATGTAGATCTGAAGATAGCTGAATTATTGACACTGGTGCAGCTTATCACATGACTTTTTTCAGGAAACTATTTGATTCTTTTAAAGAATGAAAAGACAGTGTTAAATTGGGAGATGGTCAGAAGCTGAGTGTTGAGGGTAGTGGATATTTGAAGATCAGGATGCAAAATAGGATGGTCATGAAACTTGATGCTTGGTATGTCCTTGGGTTGCGAAGGAACTTGATCTCTGTTGGTGCTTTGTCGAAGCATAGTTATAGTTTCTCTGGAAGAGGTTGGGAAATTTGGGTGTGCAAGGGATCTTCGGTTGTGATGAAGGGTAGATTGCAGAATGACATTTACACTTTAATTGACAGCTCGGTAGTTGTTAATGGATTAAGGACTGTTGTGAGTTCTGCAGGAAAACAGAGGGAGTTTGTGATTGTGACTCCAGAATAGGAAAAGATCAGTCAGGTTAATTCACAAGGGCTAACAACAAGTGAACTAGGACATGGTAATTGTGTTGGTGATTTTCAAAAGCAGTAACTGGAAGACACAAGGAATATGCATAGTGTTGGGTTGTTAGGAGTGAACGGAAAGCTAGCTAGTGGAGGCAAGTCTGGGTTGGACTCGGGTCGTTGTTATAGGACTTGATGCCCTTCTGGGATGTGGCAGATAAGTAATTGAGGTTCAGAATTGAACGGGGAAGAAAACTCACTTCAAGGTGGAGAATTGTTAATGTTGAAGTGATTTTCTTGATCAAGATTGAAGTCAAACCTTGAAGGAAGTGATATAAGATAAAGAGGGTCAGATTTGTGAAGGAAAAGGAGCTATTGGACGGACACGAAGAGTTACATGGGCGTGTAAGAGACTGTGGGATGCATTGAAAGCCGAAAGGAGCACGAACTGGAAGACACGACCGTGTCTCAGCCCGTTTAGTTTCAGGGTTCGTTTTGTGCCATTACACGGTCACGAGTTTTGCCCGTGTCTTAAACCTTTTGCCCGTGTCTTGGTTCTGACGGGTTTTAGGGTTGGGTTTTAGGGTTTTTCTTGTTTATTTTGGCTTGTATTCCTTGTAAACTATATAAGGGGGTCTTGAGAACTTCTTGGGGGCCTTTTGTCCATGCTTTTGAACGTAGTTGTAAGCCGTTGTGCTTGTTTTTGACTCTGAATAGTAGAATTACTTGTGCTTTGCCCGTGGACGTAGATCGAATTGATCGAACCATGTAAATCTTGTGTGTTCTTATGTGATTGCTCTTTGTTATTCCGCATTCTTCAATCGCCGATTTTCTCTAACATATTTCCATTTCGGGGTTGAAGAAGGAGAAGGTAGGGCTAGAGGGAAAGAGATATAAGCCATGATAAAATGGTTTTAGATTTGTTTTTTCCCATAAGATGATCGATATTTGGGATATATTTTGCATGGAGTTGGTGCAAGGAGATGTATCGTTATTTATACTGATATTGTATGGTGTTGCATGCCCTAATCACGTGACGGGGATGAGAAAAAAATTGAATGTAGGCAAAACAAATTTCCACAAATGGACCCAGAGAAAATAAAATCTCTTGTACCTTGCAAATCCAAGTTTAAATCGTACAATTAATCGTGAAATTATATATATTTTTTCATTAGTCAATGTTCTTGAAATTTTAATTTACTAATAAATAATTACCCTCGTATCATAGGTTCCGAAAAAATGTATCTATAAAACCTATACATCTAAAGAAAGTGCAAAATAAAAACTTTATATTATAAATTAAGAAAACCTATGGTCTTCTAATAAATAAATAAAAATAGATCGAATGCACCATGCTCAAAGGCAATATCTTTCCTATTGCCATTAAATAGTCTCAACTGCGAATCAAATTTCAGATTTAAGATGATAAATCAAATTACGGTTCCTTTACTGCATCATCAGAGTCAATTCGAGTGCAAAATAGTCGCCAGACCAATCTTTTCCACATTTGTGTAGCTACCTTCATTGGAATGTTTGCAATTACTTCTGAATCATATAATTATCATAATTAATAATTTTTTTTGTCAAACCATAATTCACATTTACTAATAACACATAACAACCTCGCAAAATGCATTCTAATTTATACAATAAAATATTTTTCTTTATCAATTAACAACTGTCATGAATTCAATAATGCAGATCCTTTAAGTTGAAATTGAACTATAAATGAATAATTTTATTGTAACATTATTGAAATTATAGTTTAATTCTTACAATTGATAATCAATCATAACATTAAAAATATTAGCATATATATCAATTGATACACATATTTAATCCTTTATTTTGATAAGTTGTTTTCCTTGTTCTTTTATTCATCGATTTAGAATACGAAGAAATATTTTAGAAAACCATGAATAAAATGCTTACACAATACATTAAGATTCCTAACTTATCAAAAAACCTAGAAAATATATCAATACAGACCTAAAAAGGATAAGCCTACACATATGCGTAGCTTATAAAAAAAAAAACCTACACATATTTAATCCGAAATAAAGAAAATACTTGAGGGGGTGTTTTACGTGCCTCATATTATTGGATTTATACGTTAGAGTGTATATTATTTGATTGGTATGTAGATTCATGTAGCAAAGGATATAAAAGGATATACTATTGCTCCACTTCCGATTACTTAAACACATTTGCATAATTAATTGACTGCCGATAATTTCAGTCAGAAATTTGTTCTTGTTCTTTCTTGTAATACTTGTATCTCAGAAACCCTAAACTATTTCTTTTTGATAAGTTATTTTATTTGCTTTTGTTGAGAATCGAACCCACGATCTTCTAACACTAGATTTGACTTAGTACTAATAAACTATTTGTTTTATATTTTATAATCTCATGATGTGTTTTAATTTGATTTGTGGTTATGAGATAATTAAGAGGTTAATGATGTACCTTTTACGATTCATAGTTGATATTGTTAAATAGTTGAGGGGTCACAAATGTAATAAGGCAAATAGAAAAGATAGTAGAGGACAACTTGTCTATGACGAAAATGTCAACATGATAGTCATATTCTAAGATGTTTAGTCCCCACAACATTACTAACTTTTTTCAAATCATAATCGATATTCATTTGCCCCTTTATGATTGCTATTCACACTACTTCACCAAATTGATATTGAATCAACTCAGTAAAACAAAACCCTCGTCGAAGATGCTGATATTTTCGTACTTTATTGCTTGATTTCTTCTTTCCGAAGGTATGTGTCTTTGGCTCACATGCTTCCATGTATAAACATAAAATTTGTGGTGTTGAAGAATTGAAGAGCTGTCATTGTTATGATTACTTGACTTGGGTCATTCTATGAAGGTAGAGTCGTGATATTTTGTGTTGCAGTCTACTGGTACTGGGTACCAGCTTGAAGAATGCGTCAGTCCCAGGCATTAGACTTGGACGTGTAGAATTTTCAGGTCTTTGACGCGTTAAACTTTAGAATGAGACCGGATTTTCCTGCGTAACGTCGGGTTCATCCACCGTCCAGGTTAGGTGCGTCTGCGAACGGGTCTCCTAGTCCTTGTAGTTGTTGATCATATTGTTACTGTACTATTTGTCGTGCAATACAACAATGAATTTATGTTATATAGACTTTTTTTCCCTTTTTGTTTCGGGTATACAATCTTTTAGTTGGATCAGTAAATTAAATTTTTAAAATTGCACACAATTAGGTAAATCGGTAAGATATCACCTCCAAAATTAGCAAAATTACATGTAACTACATTAAGAATAGCAGGAGTATTGTTGATGTCCTGATCCGAGAACAAAAGGCTTATTAGTATTTTTATTTTGAACGGTTTTGCACTTTTGATTCTACTTAAGAAAATAGTAAATAAATTTGGTAATTTTATTTTTTTTTGGCTGTAAATTTGGTAATTTCAGTGTTTGCAATATTGTTTCTATTAATGTGTGGTTTAATTTTGGGAGAAGCACACAAATATACAATAAAAAAAAGACAAGATTCACAAATACAACAACATGTCAAAAACTTATAAAAAATGGAAACACGGAATAAATAATCACAAAAAAAGTCTCAGTTTGACCGCGTGTTGACCACATACCTTGACCAGTTAAAAGTAAGTACAAAGTGAGAACAACACGAGTACAAATCAAGAACAACATGAATACAAGCAAAGTACAACAACAAAATGAGAATATAATGAGAACAAATACCAACAAAAAATGAGTACAAATGAAAATAATATTATGAGTACACAAAAAGAAAAAAGTACGTACAAGACGAGTACAAATATTTTAATTTTTTTGTTATTGGTAAAATTATGTGTGCAAATAAGAACAAACCAAGAACAATACGAGTACAAATATTTTTTTTTTTTTACTACTCGATAAAATTACGAGTACAAATGAGAACAAAACGAGTATAAATATGTTAATTTTTTCTTTATTACTTGGTAAAATTATGAGTACAAATAAGAATAATTCGAGAACAAAATGAGTACACAACGAATACAAAACGAGTACAATCCATAGACACTCATCTTCATTTGACTCTTTGTTCCATGCTTTTTCCAAATCCTTATCATCACGCTTCCCACTCGCAAGCATATGAACGTGATTCTGTAGAACATACAGGTCATGGACATTCAAAAGTCACAAACCTTAAATTGCATTTCTGATATCAAGCAATATCACAACTACAAACAAGATCAAATTCCTCAACAATAATAAGTTACGCTAAACTACAATCAACTTTAAATACCTCCCTTTCCTGAAAAATAATTTTTAGGATACAATTAACTTAGCTGTTGACTCAAGAGGAGAACTAATTATGCTAAAATCAAATTATACCCAGTATCTTTACAATTGAATTCCAAAAAAGGCCTAATTGGCCTGTTGATCTAGTGCGACTCCTTAAAGTAAGATGTTGAGGGTTCAATTAATTGTAATAGTCTATTACCAACAAAATATGAATAAGGCAGCTAACTAGGTTCTTTTCAACGATGTTTCATTGAGAACTTTTAACAAACACACTATCAATATAATAATCATTGCTTATGCTGACACAAAACAAAACTATATACTAAGAAACCCAAACGAACAAAGATTTAGCGACAACAAGTACATAAAAAAATGAGCAAATTAATATGAATCAAAGAAGAACATAACTAACCATGAAAGTTCGAACAGGAAGCACCATAAATGTGACCTTTTGTTGACGAGGCGGAACCACAAGCAGTACAAGAAAGTGAAAAAGCTTCTTCTCCACCATCTCTCTCTCTCTCACGGTGAGAAGCACCGTTTCTAAGTTGATTACAAAGAGGGAGCGATGGAGACAAATGAGTTTCACGAAGGAAAAAGACACAGGGATGGTGGCAGAGGAGAAGGAAGAGGATGCAGCTAGGGTTTGGCGGACATAGGAGAGGGAAAAAAATGAGAGAGGAGAGGGAGCCGGAGACGAAGCAAGATGCATGAAACAAAGAAGAGAGAAAAAGAAAGTTAGGTGAGAGTAGGGTTTGAGGAGAGAGAATCTAAATATAAATTGTTGTATTTGTTAAATGTAAATCAAAATGCTTTATAACAACATATATAATAACTCTCTGTGTATATGTTAAATCAAAATAATAAAAAAAGACATGGGGTGTAATTCCTCTTTAATTTTTCCCTAAAAGTAAAATGCTAACTTAGTCTTCACAACATCATAACATGGCATTATTGTCATCCACACAATAATTGCAATGCCTTTACGCAAAACCTATTGAACGTAGCCTCGTATAAAATAAAGAACAATAATGAAAAAATAATCACACAACACATTTAGGGACAAAGCTGACCAGTTTTTTCTTTTTTTAAAAATAAGTAATTTCATAATTCATTGTTTGGTAATATCAACACCAAGAACTGGAATAGTGAAATTAGAAGGAACATTTGCTAACAAATTGAGCCAAAAAAATGCCTTTATTCTGAGACAAACTCGATGAAGTAACTAAAAAGAGAATCTTCCTTCTTTTCTGATAAATGGTAATTGAGCCCTTCGTAGAATATGCCATAAGTTTTCATTAGAAACTAATGTAGGTTGAGGGAAATCAATATGTGAATAGGTAATTGTGTCCTTTCCCTTCTCTGCCATGCAATAGCGGATCCAAAAATTTTCGCGCGTGGGGGCAGACTGACATTGACTAAAATGAAGCTTTTTTTTGCAACAAAAAATATATTGATATATATAGAGTACGGAAAAAATGCCAGAACCTCCTTATAAGCATTGATTCTCTTCTTTTTCTTGGCATCAAAAGCCAAAGAAGTTCGAGAAACTCTCTGGTCCAACTCCTCTGACCTATCACCCACCAATTCATATCTTTCATTCAATGTTGCATACCCAACTTCCCCACCTAAATCAACGCTGATCATATATGAAGCAATAGACAAACAATCAATAAAGCCCAACTGGGTACTTAAAAGAGTTCACATACATAGAATCAATAGTTTTCTTTCTGGGACCTCACGCTATACCACTGAAACCCACGAACATTATTATAAAGATGATAACTTTAAATACATATTTCTTCACTTTCAATGACCCAATAAAAAAAATGATCAAATCATACCTGGGAGGGTGATGAACATAGGGTTGAAGAGATATTTATGAAAATCGAAAATCGTCATTCTTTACCAAGGATTCTTCTTCTGCACAATTAATGCAAAAAGAGTGATGGTGGTATTTCCCCAACTGAGACATAACTCACTTCATGTATGGCCACTGAATCACGCACTCTCTTGCAAATTTCATCTTTCCATTTAGGAATTTCTCTAAGTATTGTAAAGCTAGTAACTAAAAGTGTTGGACTCGGGAAGCCTTCGGGAGATACGCCTAACGCGTTGGCCTAGTGAAGGAACATACAAGTGGGTCTGACACCATATCTTTATCCAAAATCTTAAGGCAATGGGCTATGGGTTCACACCACTTATAAGTCTTTCACACATACCACAAATTTTCAATGTGGGACAATTAACTATTCACACTTGATTCCTAACAATATGTGGATAATCAAATTTAATAGATAAATGCTTTTTGTAACGAGAAAACGAGGGGGATTGTGTTTGAAGGTGATTGAAGAGTATTAAAGTAAGAACTAGCACGATTGTCATGCTATGCACGATAAGTTGTAAATCTTTTAATTAAAGTGAAAGTAATTATTAAATTTAATAATCAAATAACATGAATTATAAGCTTTAACAAATTTTTGTTATATTATAGTAATTTTAAGGTAAAATTTTCTATTTATTTATATAATGTATCTTCTAAATTTTATCTTTTTTCTCTCTCCTATTAAAATATAGATCTAATTTTAACACCAAAAGTTCAAAATTCTTATTGGAAAATTTACATTGTAATACCAAAGTTGGGAAATTATAGCAAAATTCTTTGGACAACAAAATGATACTTAAAGCCTAAATTGTACTATCTTCGAGTCCCGAATTCTTCCTAGCAATTAATCATCATTTGAAGCCAATTCTAGTTCCAATAAAAGGAGAAACTCGACAGTTCCTTATGTCCTTTAATAAGTCTCTAACGACAATCTCTGTCTCTCCCCTCAATATTGAATAATGGCATAATGAAGACCATTTTCTGAACAAAATCCTTAAAAGCTTGTGGTAGTTTAAATTTTAGCAGTGATTGCATTGTGTAGTGTCAATATTTTCTTAATAAGACCCTGCAGGCCTTTGTTCAATTCCATGAAGTATAGAAAGATATGCAATTACTTTATTTATTTGAAGGGTTGTAATATTGAAATGAAAGATGCATATAATAGATAACAGTTATAAATCTTATTCTACTGATTATCAGTAAATCTATCATTGAAATTATGAATGCGAAATCATTAGAATAAAAAAAGCTTTGAAGTAACCAAAGTTTTCCAGTTGGAATCATAGAAACAAAATTCTTGTTGTTGGAACGTCTTATGAAGATTGTCTTAAAATTCCTTCAACAACTTGACGACTTACTATTGATGAAGTAAGAAAACATGAAGTAAAAAAACGTACAACAAATATTGTTGCCAAAAAAGAAGCAGTTGCAAATGTGGAAATTACCAAAGATATCTTAGACACAGAACATGAATCACGGGAAACGAAATTGAGGGAAATAAATAATCATATTCTCAATAATCTAACTTTATTTACCGATAAAAAAAGAAAATGACTTATCTATATAATCTTTATTCTATTCACAAAGCATAAATATCAAAACTAAGAATTCAGAAATTAACATATTCTTTAACTATTCATAAATCAAATTAAATTAAAAAACAACTGTCAAGAAAACATAAAAAACAAAATTACTGTTAGAAAAATTAGACAAAAAGGCTAAAGACAAATTATTTACCAACGGTTCGAGTATAGGCTATATGGTCCACTTCATGCGCATTGATACTGCTGTGGATCATCCACTGAGGTACTGTCCGCTTTGACTTATGTGCCCTCACGATTTTGTCCCTTAAACAACGTCTCAGTGGTTTGAGAGATGAAAGTACTTATAAACGACTTTTGGTCTTGACTCTTATGCGATGTGTGAGGAGCATGACACTACAATAGCCCATAGTCGATACTAAGGTGCTTGAGAACACAGCTTTAGTTCGATGAATTTTGCTCGAATTCTTAGAGACTGTACCAATTTTTGTGGATTATATTCCTTGATGATCGTGCGCTAGACCCATCCACTGAGGTATTGTCTGATTTGGGCTCATGTGCCATCACGATTTTATTCTTTAAAAAACGCCTCAGTGATTGAGAGAGGAAAGTTCTTGTAAGCAACCATTAACTTCAACTCTTAAGTGATTTGGGAGCATGGAACTACATATACAAATCTCAAACGCATCGCTTCACAAACCATTGTACCAAACCTTATTGGTTTCACAAGGCGAAAATGGATCAATTGAAAGTGATATACCATTAAAACTACTATTACTTTGCAAGAAAGAACATCGATGTAGTGAACAAAATGGAGAAATGAGGGAGGGTGAGTGAAAAAGGTCTCTCGAAAGGTATATAGAGTGAAATCAATTTTTATTTGCAAGATTGAGACATGGAGGACCATTGGAAGAAAGGAAATTCAAAGAGTTAAAGGAAAAAGAAAGGATGAAAACGGAAGTCGTAAAAGAATCAACTAAACAAAAAATATAAAGAGGAGTTAATTAGAGTCATTAATTTTTTATCATGATTAACAAAACTTTACAGAATAGCAAATATAAATTAACATTGATTTGTTTTTTTTAACACTAAAATGCCACTTGTCAAATAATTACCAAATGAGCCCAGATTCGTTGGTAGGCTGTGTGATGAAGGCTACGTATTATCCAAGGGGGAATTTCTTGGATGCAAAGCTGGGTTAGAAACCTAACTATGATTGGAGGAGTATTCTTGAAGAGCAAAACTAATGGTTAGAGTGGGTAATGGGCTCAAAATTTCAGTGCTTAGAAACATATGGCTTTCAGAGTAAATCCTTACATTCCCACGACACTCCCTGAAGAGCTTAGTAACATTACAGTAGCAAGAGAGGATGCGGTAACTACACGGTCAAGAGAGGATATGCCTATCTGGTTGACGGTTTAGCTACCTCGGTCAATCCTATCACGTTTCCTTGGCACAAAATTTGGGGACTGAATATACCACCAAAAAGTTAATTTTCTCTGGGGCTTGATGTCCAACACATTACCAACCAAGGTTAATTTAGCTACCAACAAACTCAAACAGACGGCGTTAGTATGTTCTGCCATGCTGATAGGGAATAGTCGGAGCATTTATTCCTACACTGGGCCCCAGGAACGCCAAATTTGGTCTAGACTCGACTCAAATTTATGCTTCCACCGCATTGGAGGTGTTAAGGACTGGTTTGCGGATGTGTGTACAAGTGTTGATGATGAGTGAGTTTGCATCTGTTCTCGCGAAGGGAAAGACTTTTCAGTCTCTCATGTAGTTTTTTCAGCTGGAAGTACGTTATCATAATGGATTTCACATCAGATATGCCTAGGTCGATTTCCATATACCATTCTTCTTTCAATTCAAACTAACAACAACCTGTTGACAGATGGAATCCCCCTAAAAATGGTTGGCTGAAGTTAAACGTCAATTCGGCGAATTTCCAAAATTCAAATAGGTAGGGGACGAGATGGATTGTTCGGGATTCAGATTCAAGTATAGCTTTGAAAAATTACTCTTGTCCTGGTAATATTGAACCAATGGTTGCAGAAACTTTATTTATGAAGGAAACAACCTCAGCACTTCAATCAAATCACTTTGACAACATAAATATACTATATAACATAATTTTTATAATATTTTAATATTTTTTATTAAATAAATTTTAGTGGTAATTTTATTAGTAAAATTTTAATATTTTTTGTGTTAAATAAATTTTAATGGGTTTAAAATCTCATTTTCTTTTCTCTTCACACTCACATATTTCACTTCTCTTTTTTCTATGATATTTATTTTTTCATTTACTTTCTTTCTCATAATCACTCTCCCTTTCATGACATTCTCTAAAAAAAAAGTATCAAATTCTTTTTTGTCTAAAAACAATTATCAAAATAGACAACTACAATTATAATAAAATATATCTACATAGACTAAAAATAAATCATTAGCTCGCAATTTTAGAAAACATATCTATAGCTTACAAAACATGTGATACAATATTATATTAATGTGTTAAATGGACAATGATGAGGAATTTTTATTTTATGTTTAAAATTTATAATCGCTAGACCTCTATTCTAGTGTTAGATCTGAACAATACTACGAGATTCTTTTAGCGATTTTTTTAATAAATTAGAATAAATACATAATCTTTTTAATAATTTATTAATTGTAAGGACAAAAAATAAAATACTAATGGAATAATTAATTAAGCAAAAATATCGTCGAGTATAAAATATAAAAAATGCTATATAAATGCAAGATTATTATTTAAAATTGTGGTGCTTGTATAATTCAAACAATTAAACAATTTGTACTTTTTAAAAAGGAATAAAATATAAAACAAATAAAATTATTTTATATTACAACAAATGAAAATATTACATCAATATAACATTCTATCACATTGAATAAAATAGTTAAGAACAACAAAAAATATATAAAATACTTAAAGTGTAAAATTAATTACTAAACCATTATTAAAAAATAATAAAATCATCAAATTATTATACATTCAATTATTCATAAATACC
>CAODLS011152975.1:0-10776 GCA_948243855.1 Flueggea neowawraea
GGTGGAAACAGGCTGGGCAGCAAGGCGCAGCCAACAAAGTACCCGTGCGTGCTGTCGCGCCTTGAGGAATTTGAGAGCGCCATCTCCGCTCTTCTCCCACGTCATCGTATCCCTTCACCAATTATACCTCGCCACTCGTCCCTCTTGTCTTATGTACTCTCATCAATTTTATTTTTCGGAAATGGTCAATTTCAAATTAGATGTCCGCATTTATTAGAAGTAACGTTATTTGACTGAGTGAAATTATCAATTTCATAATTCATTGTTTGATTATAGAAATATTTATTTGAATTAAATTTGATAGAAATAAATTATAAGAGTAGATGGTATAGTAGAAAAATAAAATTAGTGTATTTTTTAAAAAAACTAGATTGCTTTATACTAGAGCTAAAGTACCTCAATCACCTTCCAATGCTATAACAATGAATTATAGTCCGATCAAAAAGAAAAAACACAATGAATTTTGGAGAAATGTATTTCAGCAAGGTTAAGTCATACATAAAATCATATGATTGTACAAATAGATGAACAACATGTTTCGTTGATCTCAATCCTCTCATCCTATTCTAATGTTCATTTTTCTTCCTATTTTGTTAGCTTTTTTAAAAAAATTATACATCATCGTATTCAAATTCTAGTTGACTTTGTTTTTTCATGTATTAAAAACATACACTATATGTCTTTTTTTTTTCTTTATCACGCATTCTATTTGCGACACCAATATAGATGAACTTGTAAATTTGTGTACATAATATGGCATTAAAATTGAGACCATGTTGGAATTGTTTTGTTCTTTCGTTTGTTTGAGTTGTTTGTTCAAGCAATTTTGACGATGGGAAAATAAATGGAGTCAAGCAAAAGGACAAGGAAAGGCAAGCGGCTTTGTACAGTGCATTGGACCGAGTGGCAGTGGAATAGGCGTATTGGAGAGGTTCTTGTTAATGTGGATGACAGCTCTTTGTGATGATTAACTTTGATTTAATTTGTAATACAACAATAATAACAAGGTTAATAGCATAGAAGTTTCTTGTAAGACAGAGCGAGATTTGTGGACATGTAGGGCCTTGTTTGAAACATGTATACAAGTTAAAGGTCAGGTATGAAAGATTAGAGAAAATGGGTCTTCATCCATGATTATTAGTCTTCAAAGTTGTAAATAATGGATCCACAAGGACAGAGTTGCTTAATGAAATTAACAAGAGCAATTAGTGGCTGGATTATTTCAATTAGTTATACAAATGATCAGTGAAAGTAATGGGCATATCATTTAGTCATGGGGTCCTCCTAATGACAAATACCGACACTACACTTTTCGAATCTTAGATCATCAACACGCATTTATTACTATTATACTATCTTGTTCTGTTTAGTCTTTACAATTTGATCAGAGATTGGAAATTATGGTCCCATTCTGCTTTAAACTAACTATACATATTATAGTCAGTTAGTCATATAAATTCAAAAGGAACATAGCTTAATATTAACATCCTGACATGGTGCTTAGATTGGAATATTCTTGGGGCTACGGTCAGCTGTTTGATTAAAGAGCAAAGAAACTAAAGTGTGAATTAAATTATTTATGACATTTCTCGAAACGTAGTATTCTTTTTATTTTTTATTTGTAAATATTAAAAATTTCTTTGTAATACTAAAATAATTCTTGTTAAATTGGGAACAATGATCAATAGATTTACAACTTGTTAATAATAGATATGTACTAAGGAGTAGAAAATTAGATTCTTGTTGAGAACAAATTACGAAAATAAGGTTGATTATGACTGTGCCAAGAATTAAATTTACTTTGTGAAAAAGTAGATGATAAATAAAAACTAAACTCAGATTTTTACTGTTTTCCAACAACGGTTAGTTAGTCATTTTCTCCATAATAATTAAAACACAAAATTAGTTACTAGATGCACGTATTAAAAGCCAATGGATATAAAGAAATTGAATGCAACAAACAGGATACAGTCAAGTGATCATTAGCTTCTGCCAAATAAAGATCCTATTGGAATCAAAATTCAGTGGTTTAACAATGAGATTGGTCATCGGTTTTTGTATAATGATAATAATCAGTTCAATTATTATAGGTCTGATTAAAAAAAAGAGGTTCAATTGTTTAAGGACGTGTTTGGTCTGATTAAATATTTCCATTAAATTATCCATCCTAGTTGCTGCGGCCTTGCCGGTGCATGTCGCCTTCTAAGGATTCAATGATAAATAGGAAACGTGCCACTCCTTAAGCCCTGGCATGCTCTCCATGTTCTTTTCTTGTCTTCTCCTGTTAGCTGAGATGTGCTTTACTGTCAATTTGGAGAATGTCCAAATTCAATTATAGAACATTGTAATTTTTGCCGGGTCAAATTTTATGATTCTATTGTTCATGTAAAGAGGTCAACAAACTAAGTTGCTCATTATTTAGTAAAATGTCTAATTTTTTATATAGTTTGGTCTAGTAGGACATGTTTTCTTCTAATTTAATTGATCATGTACTTACGATTGATATTAATGAGTAATGAAGTATTGACTTACTATTTTTCAAAAAAGAAAAAAACTTAAGTTCAAAATAGTGCTATCATTAACTAAATCACAATTTGAATTAAATGGTAATCAAATTGGTAAAAAAGAAAAAAAAATGTTGATTCACGATTAGCACGCAAGTCCTTTACTAGTCATAGGATACAAATATAAATTAAAAGAAAAAAAAAGCTAGTTGGAAAAAGTTACTAAATTCCAAGGTGATTGTAGAGTTGTTATTATAAGAAAAATAATAGAGTTGGTATTATTATCTGAGTCCGAAATGGTCAATGAAGTTGCAGTAAGGGGAGGATCCAAAGAAGATCTCGAAGTGTTTGCTTCAAACGACTTCACCACGTAAAACCACACCATACAAGCACCGCCACCGTCCTTGAAGACCTCTTCACATTTTATTTGAGAACTTTGACTTTAAATGATCCACACCATGGCAGCCAAAACAAAAACAATTCAAACGTTTTAATCACGAGAGCGTTCATTTAGGGATCCTTTCTTCGAACCCACAAGATTCTCTGTTTCACATACAACCTACAAAATTCTGTATTGTTGTCCAGTTAAAATCCAAGTTTTGGTTGACATTCCACAACCAACACATGCAATTTTGATTCTCCATTCATATGTCACCTTTCCCGTTTGATGTGCTCCACTATTCCGTGTTAGGTTTCAACAGGACTTGGTTTTGTTTTTGGTAAAAAGTTCATTAAGATTGGTACATGTAACCCTTTTGCACTATTAAATGGTTGACCAGCTTTACTCCTACACGCAACATATATTTTTATCCATTTCTTCCAACCCCTAATCACCTCCTAATTATTCTTAGTAAATTAATTATGTCTGCATTTGCAATGTCTATATATAGAGGTTTTGTGCCGGTATTTTGCTTTTTAAAACCAAATCAATTCCAGTTTAGTCATAGTATCTTAAACCTTTCGCTAGAAACCCCTGCAGTTAGAACGTCATTGTTTGGGAAATTTGCTTACTTCATTTTATCTTTTTTCCTTATTTGTGTTACCCATAAAGTCAGTCTCCCCATTTGTCATAGTTAAAGCGTATGAGACAGATTTTCAGGAGTTTGATTGTGGCACTTAATACTATAATACTTCGATTTTTTCAACATTGTCATATACTAATACTTTTATTAACCAGCTAACTTCATCATTTTTAAATCTAATAATCGTTCTGTGATTAGAAGATAGAGGTTGGACATGAACAACATTTATAGCTAGCCCATGCCTCATATGGTACAAGAAGAGAGTAGAGAGTGATGCCTTGTTAAACTGACCCCCATCATCCTACATCAAACAGGACTTGGGCCTTGTTTGGGTAGTCAGATGGATGTTTTGTTGGGTTCATTAAACAATTTGGCATTTCAGGCCAACCTATTCACCAAACAAAGCCCTAATCTGGACTAAGCCAGGAAGCTGTTTCAATGAGTAATGGCTAGATAACACCACAAAGCCCAAGCCTATCCAACGATTTTGGGGGCCAAGCCGTTTACTGTAAGAACACATTTTCCGTTTGGTTCCAAGTTTTCAAGACCTAGTTTTAAGCACAAACTTATATCCACACAAGGACAGAGCTGCATAGGTCGGAGCATGATAAACAAAGATTCCAAATTCGCCATTTTGGCATTAACGCAAAAGTTTTGCCTGCTTTAATTTACAACAACAGCGAGCACCAAGAGTCCAGTAAGGAAAAAAGTTCCGTCGTGCTGCTTGGAATTTGATCTTGTGTGAGTGTAGTATCTGTGAAAGAATTCTGTTAGAACCACCAGCTATCATCTCAATTTCTCACCTCAGCTTCCAACTCAACTGTCAATGCTAATAATGCTGTAAATATCACTACTAATAGCTGCTGTGCTTGATGAGATAGCTAATAATATCATCGTCCACAATGCTATTCTGTCTTTCTTTATTGTTGTTCCATGAATATCCCTGAAGAAGAAGAAATAGCAAACAAGAAAAGTTAATAGATAAGTTTGTCACTTCTCTTCTTTACTCTAAAGGTTTCAACAGCCGAAAGCACTTAAAAGGAACTTTTTTACATGAACTTGCAAGTGTATCATGTATTTTGGTCCTTCCAAATAGCACATATACTTTACTACAATGCCTGTCATAACTCTCGCCATGGCCTGCCTATAAGCTACATGCATTTCCTACTTCCTAGTACATTATGTGATGAGCAAAAGCAAAGTCAGGCTTAGCTTGTTTTGATAATTTCTGGGTTAAAAAACTTTTATTGGTCACATTGCTTACCTAAGAGTGATGGCAGCTGGAAAGATGAAGCCAACAGCAATGGCAGCTGTAGCACCAGTAAACTGGAAGGCATCCCAGATGTTAGGCACAAAATTGGCTCCCAAGAAGACAAATCCCATTAGAGCTGCAGTGACTAAGAAGAACCTTTGGTTGTCATATGCAATCGGAATGGCATATGGAAAGAGAAGACATCCAGATTGAGGCGAAGAGAAAAGAAGACGATTCGGAAAACCAGCATCAGGTGGATACCATAACTCACCCTAACTACATCATCAATCATTGAGCTATAGGGGATACCAAGATCACCATCAAAGTTTGCAAGCACATCATCCAGTGTTTGATCACCTAACAGAAGAAGACCAAAGAAGCTGGTTGCAATATAGACGGATGAGCATATTGTGAGAGATATCCGAACAATTGACTTCATCTGGCTTGGGTCTCTCAATTCGTTCTCGATAGGATGAACTGCAAAATCAATAGAAAAGCAAAGTATTATTATTACTGCCAGGAACAGTTTCGCTCCACAAAATGTAGAACATTTTAAAACACATTAAAGAATATTAGAAAACACAACGCCATGGCCTTACATGAGTTAAAAGTAGAAGGTGTGCTTTGTAAGGCAAACTGTGCTCATTTTTACATTCATATGAAAGTAAACTTTGACATAACACTATAATTTAAAACTATCCAAGGTAACAAAGGAATGAAACTTGCCACTTGCTTAAAATTCAACGCTAAAAAGATTTATTCTTTAAACTTCAATAAATATTATCTAACATTTTTCCTACAACTATTAAGTGCGCTAGTGTAAAATTAAACCAGCAAAGTCCAAGTTCTATCACATACCATTATGATGACATATATAAGCAGTGACTATGACAGGGACAGTTGTAAAAAGCTTCCAAAATGATGCCTGATCAATGAGCTCAGGCATCAAGTGCGGCATTTGTATGCTTCCTTCTATCAGCTTAACGATCACCACTCCTGCAGTGATTGCCACAAACACAATGGCCAATCCAACCGACAATGCCGATGTGTATCTCAACGAGTCTACCACCGCCAAGAAGATCAATGCAAATAAATTACTCATAAGTTCCACAGAGCTCACTAAATTGTACGGAATTAGAAACTAAGCTTACCAACGCGCTTGAATGAAATGAGAGGAGCAAAAACTAGCAGGGTGGTGAGGAGCAACAAGCTGGAGCGGGTTGTCCACCAAGCTTGACCAAACCATTCTTCTGCAACTCCAGAATGGTGGACCCCATCTGACCAAGTCCCAGCCAGCACATCACCTGCCATATCATCCATCCATTCGTAACGACTAGTCGATAATTGATTCTGCTATTCGCCAAACACGTCTTTGCCAATTGACCAAACCGTTGCCAAAACAGTAACTAACAAATTTGAAATTACTGCCTAACTTTTTTCTTTTCACAAAAACGTATATTTAGTTAATTCAAATTGTTAAATGCGAAAATATAGTCCGTACCGATGATGATCATGTAGACGATGAGCATGCCGAGATTATTGATAACAATGCAGACCTGGAGGAGACCGGCCCCACCAAACGCTTCGGCAACAACGCCGAAGTAATTTGCCGGCGGAAGCACGGCTGGACTTTAAGACCATGTCGATCGAATACTCCGTCAACATCGCTCCCAATACGATCATAACAACGCCAGGAATTAGCCCCACCTGGTTCACGGTGGCCGGCAGGGCCATGATTCCGGCGCCGACGATCGTCGTGGAGAGATTGAAGACTGCACCGGAGAAAGACGGTCCATCGAAGCCTACATCAACGGCTTCATTGTCGTCGCGCTTCTGGGGAAGGAGAGGAGAGGGGCCCGAGGACTTCGGCAGAATTTCCGATCGTTGGAGGGCATAACCGTTATTTAAATACAACAGGGTGTCAAGGAAGAGAAGAAAGGTGAGAGACGGACTCCTAAAAAGGTCGGGGCGTTTTATACGTGGAGAGTTCACGCGGGAATCAACGGTTCTTACAATGGGAGTGACCAATAAGGGCTTGACACGTGGGAAAGTTGAAGGTGAGGGATCCAGGTTGGAAAGTTCTGGCCGTTGGATGGGCTTTTGGCGTGACGTAGCCGTTGTAGTTCGCTGTTCCCAACGACGGGACGCCCATTTGATGGTGCAATACTGCAATGGGGTCTTACAATTGCAGTTGCCGCCAAAAAAGTACAATCTAAACTACGTAAAACTTGACTTGTACAGAATGTGGTGTGTAAATGCTATACGATGCCGTACTGCAGAAATAGGCACCTAAATTCACATCAGAAGAGAATGCGTTACCATCAAGGGATCGGATAATTTACCAACAGGCAATTGTAAATTGAAATACAAATGCATAGATAAGCAAGTCTGGAGGACATTTGGAATTTGTTCTCGAGGAAAAACAAGGTGTTTCAGATCATTATTACATCACCGTTTTCTCTTTCTTTTGGTGTCTCTGCCTGATTTAGTCCTGGAGTCTGGATAGGACTCTGGAGGGCCTGGAGCTTGCAACTTGGAACTGACAGAAGCACACCACAGAGCTCTTTCTATGTCTGATGGTGTAAAAGATTCCCCATTCACACTTAATTCCTGAAAATTTCCTTTACAAGTGAGACACAAAATTGGCAAGCAAAACTTACAGTATAGATAAACATAAGATGCACGCAAAAGGATCAATCTTTTTAGTAATCCACTAAACCATAATTATGAACACTAATTTTGGTTTAAAAGGCATATTACAGTACCACATGCTGATGTTCATATTTAAGCAGGAAGTACTAATCTTTTCCCTCTTCTGTTAAATATTTGAGTTCTCAAATCTTCAAATGCATGCTACTCCACACGTAACCAAAATTTCTTGTCAACTAATGAGTAAAGCCTAGCAGGTAATACCACAAAAAGATAGATGGTCATATCGTTAACAATGCACCACTTGACAACAAATTCACCATGTTTGTTTCAACCAACAAAATCTTTTGGTAGAATAAAACCCAATCTACAGAATGAACATTTGCAAACGCATGTCCATCCATGTATCCTTCCCCACACCCAGCTCACTGCGAACAAATACTATCGCTAAAAAGCTAAAGAAAAGACAAGTCTTAATGTCAACAATAGATCATATCAAACTTCGATAAAGACATCAAATAAGAATCTTAAAAGCATAAACAATGTTTAAATGCTGTCAGATATAGTTAAGAATACTGCAAAATGCAGATTATATATATTTTCCTAAAAGAGCCATCATTCTAGATTTAAAAACCAATACTTCAAGTACAATCAGGGGTCCCTACCTGAAGATGACCTAAAACATGAGGAACGCATGGTATTGGGTCCGGGAACATCTCAAGAACATCTCAATCAAGGCATAATAAAATTTGAAAGCAGAGTAGATGTGCTATTATATAGTATATACCGGCTGATATGCAAGCTAATAATTGTGAAACTAAAAAGAATACCTTGGCCTTACTCTGCAGTTTATCCACAAGCAACAGATACTGCTTCAATGTGTAATCTTTCGCAGTACCAAGAGCCGCCTCCATGGCCTATCTCCATCATTACAACAGTAATTAATAGTAAAACTATTAACTAAAAACAAATCCAACTATAGCTTAACCTTTCAAAAATTACCTCGTCAGACATGAATGGTGCTACATCCGGCGCATAAGCAGCCAACAAGGCGGAGGCAGTGGCCGGACCGATGCCTTTCAGAACCGTGAGTTCCGAAACGGATTTGGAAACATCAGGAAGACATTGAAAAGCCTTTTGAGATGCGGATTTCACCACGGAATCATCCAATGACGACACCATGTCCAACAAACGAGGCCTGAGTCACTAGCGGTGCTTAACATTGAATTACTGTAATCTTGTAGTGAAATTGATGATGGGTAAATCCGTAATTTTACCTCCACTTTCCCCGAGTGAGCTTCCATTGCATGAGCTTGGAGAGCTCGGTAGTGGTGATGTGAGGGTTATGGTTTCGTCGACGGATGAGAGAGGAGAGTTGGATCCTGTAGAACTCATCTAGAGAAACGAGGTTCCGTTTGTTTAGGGACTGTATCCAGTTCGGGTATTCGGAGAGAGCTTCCTTCCACGGACTCGGATCGGAACACTTAAAATCCATTTCCGTCGTCGATTGATGATCAGTGACAAAAGCTGCTGAGATCTCCCACTTCCCGCCCTGACATTCGATCAAATCTTTCTTTGGGGTCTAATTGGGCCGGGCCTTCATGTCGTCACTCCTGGACTGTCCAGGCCCTTCAATCCCTGTTTCAAGTATCAATAGATGGTTTTTTAGGAGTTAATTGTGGTGATAATTACGTCTTATATGATACAATGTTTACAAAATTTGCTCCGTATAGATTGGGTATATTTATTATAAATATATTTTATAATATTTTTTTATATGATTGTAATTTTTAAATTCACGGATCTAATTTGTAAATTAACGGTCTCTTGTTTATATTTTTTTATAATTGTTTATATAAACAAGTTTATTATATGTTGTTTATATAGTTATAAAAAAATTTATATGTTGTTTAAATAATCATAAACAATTATAAAGAATTATAAATAAATAAAAATAATTATAAACAAATATAAAAATTCTCTAAAAATGCAATTTCCAAAAATTGTCTTGCAAGTAGGTGTAAATTTGAAATATTTGCCGAAATATTGAAAGTTGGAGGTGTGAATTCAAAATTAATGCAACTATGTGGAGTCTATATGTAACTACCCCTTAATTGTGTCATATGTCTCAAAAAAAATTAGATTTTGACAAATAAAACATAAATTTGATAATTAGAAGAATACCACATTTTTAATCTTAGGTTTGTTATATGCTAATTTTTAAATTCTGATCTAAAATATGCCATATTTATTCATATAAAAGTCTTTTTTACCATTTTTTCAATTTTTTTCTCTTTCATTGTTTCTCTCTCCTTTTCTCTTCTCTTCTCCTAAACTCTTGTTTCTCTCTTCTGTGTACCTTCTCAACCATTGTTCTATCCTCTTGTCAAACCCTAGTTCTCTCCTCTTTGTCTCACCTCCGTAGCTCGCTCTTTAGTCTCCCGTCCGTCTTTCTCCGCCGGTCAAACTCTCATCTCTTCGTCTCTATCTCACCACCTGCAGTCTCTCTCTCCTCTTCCTCCTTTATCTTCCTCGTCGCACCTTCAGATTTGGCCTCCTCATTGTTGGTTTCTCTTCCTCTCGTCTCTCTCTCTTCCAACGTCGCTTCTCATCGCACATCATCTTTTGTCTCTCTCTTCCAATTGTCGCTCTTCGTCGTTCATGTCTCTGTCTTCCTCCCGTCGTTTTCTTTCCTCTGGTTCCTCTCTATCATCGTTGCTCTTCGGAACAGGTGGTACGATGTGGGAAGAGGTTGTGATAAAAGGCAAATGGTGGCGGAGAGGGGAGAAATGGCAGGGGCGGCAACTAGCTGCTGATCTAATTACTAAATTACTTACTTTCTGAAATTGTTGGTTAAAATTAAAAGTTAATATATATTTTTTTTTTGCATGTTGTCTGAAATTGAATAAATTTGTGTTAATTGATTATGTGTATGATTTTGAGGATTGATATTGTGCAGGTTGATTTTTGTTGAGTTTGTTTGATTTTGTGTAAAGGTGATCACATTTGGAGACATTCGTACATCACTGGATACCAAATTAATTATCATTAAATATAATTAAAACTCATCAATATGTTTGCAAAATAATGATTTGAAGATCTTTGGACACATCTAGAGACATATGGAGACCTTTGGAGACTTCCTGAAAAATTAAAAATTTTACATCTTGAAAACCTTTGGAGAGCTTTTGAGAAAATCAAAAAATTAAAAAAAAAAATAATTCAGCTTAATTTAAAAGAATTATACTAAAAATTCATTTAATTAAATTTTTTATTACAAAATTTGTGATCTTTGGAGACTTATGGATATATTTGAAGATATTTTGGAAAAAACACTGAAAAAATCATT
>CAODLS011153129.1:0-12360 GCA_948243855.1 Flueggea neowawraea
TTATGAGTTGAGTGCAAAGTGGACTTCATGTTCTGCAAAATCGGATAGAGAATATGCCCTTTATGGGGCACGCAAAACGAAGCTTGATAGAGGCAAATCGCTCAATTTGTGAATGCAAAATAATCATGAGTGTTTCAGATTCACTTTTTTGGATGTTACTATAATAAAGATTTTTAAAAAGAGTCTTTATTAAGAATTCGAGTTATTTAATTTCAGTTTTAATTACTTAATTTAAAGAGGTGGTTATTTAATTGTATCTCTAAAAATTATTTAATTTTAGATATCGTTAATTAATTTAGTCATCGGTTACTTAATTTTAATCAGTTATTTAATTTTGTGATAAATTAAATAACTATAACTGTTACTTAATTGTTACTAAAATTACTTAATTTAAGTCTCAATTACTTAAATTACTAAAAAAATTCTCATTGAAAACTCTTTTTAAAAATCATCATCGTAGTAACACGCATTTCACACATGATCCATTGATTCACGTATTACTAATTTCAACTAACATCAACAGTTTGAAATACATTTATCTCAACGGTCTAAAGCATAAAATTGATAAAAACCAACCCTATATTAATCCTACAATATTATCTTAGTGGTTAAACCCATTTTGATAGTTAGAGAAGTGCACAGATTCTATATTGATTGTTAGTGCACAGATTCTATATTGATTGTTAGTGCACCCACAATACATTATACCTATTTGAATATAATTGTCATATCACGTAATACTATATCATCTTTTTATTAACTTTCTTTCAATTAAACTCTCTCTTATTATCTTTATACTCTTCTTTATAATCTAGTATATGACCCACAATTACTTTCCCCCTAATTTAATTTATTCATAATATACAATTCACAATAAATACATTTATTTAACGTACTATCCTTATTTAATGTAAAACAAATTATAATTTAAAATTATACTTTAAATTATTTTGGATAAATTAAATATGCGAATTTTTTAAAAATAATATTTTTTATAAATTAGTGTGGAGTGAGTAAATATAAAAAAATTGTAGGTTAAAAAATAACTATATTTAAAATATAACTACATGCAAATAATAAAAATAACTTTGAAAATAATGCAATACATTAACTTAAAGTACATTACTTGATTATATAAAATCCTAAAATACATTAACTATAGTAATACCCTAGATTAAAAATAACATACAACACCCTAAACTACATTAACGAATGCCATGTTCTTTTTGATAATTTCACAAATTTATTTATGGAGTTTAAGTTGTTTGGAGTCATGGTCGAAGTATCCCTAAGCAATAAATCAAATTCGACGATCTGCTTCAATTCTTGTCCAACTTGTATTTTGGATTCCAACTTTTCTTCAAATTTTATCAACGTTGCATCCGAATTTAACATATTGTTTAAATTAGGGTTTTGGAAAAAAAATTGATCATAATTTGGATTCATTTGACAAAAGATGAGAGATTATTGTAATTGAGATTATGTGTATTTGATAGGAGAAGAGAAGATAATATGAGTAGAATTGTGTGTGAAAATAAATAAGATGAGAATTGTGGGTATTTATAGATGTAATTGAAAAAAAAAAAGTCTAGGGAACAAACAATCTCTAAATAAAAAATTTTAAAAAATAAAATTACAATGATCAACCAACTGTTATAAAAAAAAATAGATACTGCTCTGTAGAGTCCACTGTCATTGGACTCCACAAGAACATGGGCTCGCGCATGGGCTCAATGCCCCACGTTGTGGGTGCTCTTATATTTGGTGTCATTCCCTCTATCCGATTATTTGAATTAATATTTATTTCACCTTAAATCTACTGAGAAAAAAGGTTTCATAGTACTAACTCTGATCATATTTTAACTGTTCCAATCTCATATGTATATTAATTAGAATAAATTATTAATACTCTAGTGTCAAATGTGGTACACAGATTATATACTTCACAAATCATTCGCTAATTTGGTACACAAAATGTAAGAACTATTGATGGACGGCGTGCTCCAACTCCAGCTCCGATGGCTGAAGTTGCTTGAAGAATTACTACAGACTCTAGTTTAATTTGGACAATTTCATTTATATACTACTCTATGTTTTGTGCATTCCTTAGTTTACATGGATTTTAATTCCTTTTCTCACATCAATATGGCCACCAGCATCAATATATGTCACTAGAACGCTCTTGTTGACGATCTTTTAATCTGACATCATCTAGAGTTCTTCAAACAATGTGATATTTCATACCGGGTAAATCCTTAATCTATCCTCCTCTTACTAAAATATGGATTTTAATTCCTTTTCCCGTCAGAAAAAATAACCTTCACAATTTTCGAAACAAAGAATTTGGACTCGTATTTCTATTCTAATTTTTGGTAATTTATCCATGAATTATTTATTTATTTGAATATCGATGCCAATCATTCCAACACAAATTAATCGCTTTGTCTATAGTCACAACAATTCTTTCTTTCTTGTGATAATTTAGTCACAGCAGAGTAGATAAATTTTGGTCATTTTATATGTAGTTATTAAATTTTTATTTTTTCTATCAAAGTTATTAAACTTTAATTTTATTATAAACTAGTCATGTTCGTATGTGTTATTAATTTGGCTTCTTGACGATCGCATATAAAGTAAAAAAATAATAGATGTGATTAAATAGACAAGTAAATCCAATACTGGAAAAGTATGATGTTTTTAAGTTTTTTAAAAGACTTCCAATGATAAGTTTGAACTGTCAAGTTAAGTAGCATTGATTTAGAACCAAAAGAAACCGTTATCTGGCTTGACAGAACCAATTATGACTTAAAAATATGATTAACGATCCATCAAAGAGAAGCATTGGACATATGAAGAAAAACAAACAAGCTTTTTATCATTGAGAGAAACCACTATTGTGTAACAAACGTACAATGCATATGCTCAAACTGTATGCAATAATTATTGTTTGCAACTACATATTCTATAAAAGCTGATGAATTGAAGACAAACTATATAATTTCTTTTTTGTGGATGCTCATTTAGGAACGACGGGTTTAAGCAGATCCCTTGAGTTTCTTTGTGATTGCAGCAATGTACTTCCCCTGATGGAAGGCCTGCTCCAACTCCAGCTCCGATGGCTGTCTTGACCCGTCGCCAGCGTAAGTTCCTGCCCCGTAGGGACTTCCACCTTTCAACTTCTCCATCTCGAACATGCCAGCACCGAATGTGTAGCCAATCGGCACAAATATCATTCCATGGTGAACAAGTTGAGTAATGGCAGTCAACCTGCAACATTGTTAAAAATTTTAGTGGTGTCGCTTTATCTTGTTTTGTTAGTAATTTTATGGAGCAAGAGTGAAGAATGTGGATGTTATATTATTCATTCATTGTTACAACTATTTATAGAAGAAATTGGAACAACTTAATCCTAAAAATCATGAAGCAAAAGCTTTAAATTTAAAAAACAAATCTCCTATTCTTATTCAAGCATGATTTATTAAATCTTTACTTCTTCATATTCTGATTTTCAGCAATAAATTTCAACACTCCTCCTTGCTGTTTTGCTGCGATTTTCATGTCTTGTGGGCATGGGTTGTGTTGTCATGTCTTCGAATGGAAGAACATTAGGAGTTGTGTTTTTCCTTCTTTTTTCACATCCTTGATGTGCACTTTAAGTCCCGTACGATCAAGAATGTTCTGATACCACTGTTAGTAATTTATTTTATGGAGTGAAGAATGTTGATGTTATATTATTCATTCATTTTTACAACTATTTATAGAAGAAATTAGAACAACTTAATCCAAAAAATCATATACCAATGATATACCAGCAAACTCAACCGACGGACCCACTGCCTACAAGCTCGAAACTAAAGCTTATAACTTCAATCAGCATTATAAACAAAGTAAAAACTTTATGAAAACACCACAAAGATGAAGAAGACGTAAATCTGACTACACAACCAACGACATTGACTTTCTAAAGCGATACTTCTAGATACTCACTCGCAACTCATCTCGCAAGTTTTTTACTAGAAAATAAGAATTTATCAACCTCCCTCCATATCTCTACTAAGAAACTAAGCTCTTCAACTCCATCACGACAAGCATAATTCATTGTCGCTAATGAATTTCGTACAGCTAAAAATTCCCAATTCTACAGCCGTATAGTCCATTACTAGACTATAGATTCACAATATTGTTCAATGTACACGAAAGGCAACCTCTTACTATACCAAAACCATAGTAGAATAGCCAGATCCAGAAAAACAGTAACGAAACTAACAAAACAACACATTCATGAACTACCACAAATGCTCGCTCGAACACAGCCTTGACACAGCAATTCGAACCAAATGCACCACAAATAACATGTCAGCGCTCCAAAGTTCATCACTCAAACACATGAACCTAAATTGATTACTTTCTTTTTTAATTTAGTCTTTTTTGTGGATGCTCAAAATTACATTACAACAAAAAGAATTAAAGATCAGGACGGGCAGGTTGAGAGAAAGGGACATACACAATATAAACTTTAATGGAGGCCATGGAAGGAAGAAGAACTTGTTAAAGCAACAATTAGAGTGTCGTTCGGTGCGTTTCGGTGATCGTTGCGAGTGTGTATGTTGAGGTCGAGCGAAGAAGAAGGTCGTCGAGGAGTGAGATGTATATATGTACTTTGATGGAGGAAATGGAGAGCGCACCAATGGCTGTATTTATAGTTTTTTTTTTTGAAATCGGCTGTATTTATAGTTGAATTCGCAGAAACCACCAACAACGACACCGCGGTCTATTCTTTCTTTAATTTTTTATTTTTTTTAAGAATTATTGGAATAAGCAGTAAATCTTTCACCTGGCTATTTAATAGACGGGAGTATTTCTATAGCCATACGTTCTATACACATTTGACTACTTTGGAGACGAGACTATCTCCTAACGACGTACATTCTATATATATTATACGATAATTTAAATCTATGTTTAAGAAATTCAACCCCTCATCACTTGAACCTAAATTGATTACTTTCTTTTTTAATTTGCTCTTTTGGATTGGTGGCTTCTTGATTTGAGTTCATTCACTGCTGATGGTCAGCGCATAAGAGCAAACTAAAAACAGAAAGGGGAGAGAGGGAAAACGGTGTCGTTTGGAGATTGATTGATTAATTAATTATTAATTGTTGAAGGAAATGATTAATGATCATGATGATATGTTGTTGTCACGCTCATCATTATCATCATTCTCTCCGTCCAAACTAATTCTCTCTAGAACATGTCAATTTCATATTCCCCTATTTTGATAATTTTTGTTTTAGATTTTACTTATTTCAAAATATTCATAATGGTTTGATGTTTGTTTTTTTAATATATTAAATAGATTATATAATTATAAAAACAGAGAAACCCAACTTTATTCTGATTGTGGAAGATTGTAATCAATTTGTTAATTTTTTTTCCCCAAAGGATTATTATTATGAATGTAAAAGTATCAACTAGCTTGATCAAGGACCATATAATAATTGCCCTGATTTTTAACAGTTTAATGTCTCATAATCTTACTTTTTTTTATAGACTTACTTAATAAAATGGATTCTAGATTTATTTCAGAAAAAAAGTTAATCAAACAACAAAAAATTGAAAAATAATTTATTTTTTGAAATTAAAATATATTGAATATTGTAAAATATGTAACATATTTGTCACGACCTGTTTTCGGACTATGACCGGCGTACGAGGCGAACCGTCTAAAGGAGTCTGGTCCATCTCGCACAAACCTTAGAGAATCAAACGTTATACCCAACTTATTTAATAAAACCATTATTTAACCATTTAAAAAGTGTAAAACATTTGATACTGAAAACATTGATAAACGTAATATAAGTTACACAAAAAAATCTTGATGTTAGTTGAGTAAGAAAATAATACAAAATAAAATATAAATCCAAAAACAAAATACAACCCAGTAACCCAACAATAACTCAGTGTAGAGCTCTAACAAGAACAAAATGAGCCCGAAACAAGAAGGTACTCACTATCAAGTGGAACGTCTCACTAGGTGCAAGATGTCAGACGGTTGCTGAATGCCAAAATGTGAACATGGGAAATAGATAATGGAAAGTAGACAAGAAACAGAGATAAATGAGTAAGAATCTATAGTGAGTAAACGACACACCAGATCAACTCCAGGCTCACAAAACTGTTTTGAAAATATTTCAAAACTACTGCATACAGATATAAGTATATTCATACGTATACATGCTAATATAAAATATTAATTTCGAAATCTATTTTCCAAAAACATTCACAACCAAAGCAAAGAGCAAGTAGAAACAGACACAATATGTATATAATATACCAGAAACAAATATGGGACCAAAAACATATAGAATGTATGTATAAGTGGGCTCTGTCATTAATCAGAAATAGAGTACATGCGTCTGGCCGGACACACAACTCCATTAACCCTGGTAACTGGGTCTTGACTACTCAATGATACCAAAGACTATGTTTCACCCTACGTAGCACAGGTATCTCATACTGAAATATTTATATATATATTTACCATATATATATTAGACGTACACGCAAAATAAAAATTATTTTTCAGAAAATATTTATAAACCATATCTAAATATTTTAAATTTTTGTTTTCAGAAACATAGATTTTTCATAAAATAATAATTACATAATCCGGATTATTAATTAGTCAACCATTAATTATTTCATTTTTCAAAAACACGTCTGGCATAAACAAAAACATATAATTTAGAATACACAGCTTATGTGTCTGAAACTGTCATTTCACTCACCTGGATGCCGAACAAAGTGAGCAAACGACTGACGTCGATGGATGGCTGACCACCTCAAATATCAAATTGTGCTGAAACGGAATTTTATTACCAAAGGGTCAAACACGGTAAGTGTGGTAATGCAGAATATGTGATATGCAAATGCTAATGCATAAACGAAGACCTTAGACGTCGACTGAAAACCCATCTCAATCGAATATTAAACTTATCTATCCAAAATTGATCATCAATGTAAAATTACATATTAGTCTCCGACCTATGTAAAATTCTGCTTTAACCTTCAAACTTTTCAAAATTGCAAAATATTCCTCAAAGTATTCTAAAATTACCAACTAGTCCTCTGAATAGTTAAAATTCCCACATTAATCCTCTAATTTCTAAAAATTATAAATTTGTCAATATACTTATCATAAATTATATTTCAGTCCCTAAAATTTTAAATATCAGATTTAATCATTAATGTACTCAGAAATATGTAAAATTACCAAACTAGTCCTTGTAACAGAATTTTAACCAAAAAAACCCAAATTCCTCCAAACCAACATCCACCATTTTGAATCACTTAAATCATCAACCAAACATTTTTATTCATAAAAATCATTCATCAATTTCATCAATAAACCGACAAATCATTAACAACCCAAATTTTCATACAATAATAATCTTAAAATTAACCATCAAAATCACATACACAATTCTCAAACTCATCATATATGGCCCCAATATTGATAAATGAAGAAAAGCCCATAAAAGACTCACCCAAAAGCAAGCTCCAACGAGAATTCTGTTGCGGTCAACAGAGGTCAACGACGGTCAACGGCGGCGGTTGGTGGCAGCTCTAACCTAGAATTGAAAAGCTCGATGAGATGGGTCAAACCATGGTGGTCTCGAACCCAAACTCTCACCGGAACGCCAAAAATCGAGAAAAAAAGGTACAAACTTTCTCCTTCGTTGCCATCATATTCCGGCGATTTCACCGATCATGACTGTGTCAAATGAAAGATTTCTTCACCAGGAACACGGAACAACTTATGGTTTGTCGATTGGATGTCTAAAACTCGAGTTATAGCATTTTAAAAATTTCTCTATCCTAAGCTCTACTCTCTCTCTCTCTCTCCATTTTCTGTTTTCTTTTTCTCTTTCTTCTTGTTTTTGCCGACCTCCAACACCATCTGCCATCCTTTCTTTAATTTTTCTCCTCTTCTTTTCTTTTATTTACAATGTCATGGCGCTTCATTTTATATTACTAAAATTGCCTCAACAATAACTTAAAATTTCAATTCATTTTTATTTCTCAACATAATAATTCTCCCAATTGTTTCATTCATAACTCTAAAAATTTATTTATATAAGCCCTAATAAAAATAATTATTTTCTAATAATTCAATATTTATAGAACAAATATTCGGGGCATTACAATATTAGACTAGATATAATTTATGAATTTTTTGGAAAGTTAATTACTGAAAAAATATATTATTTAAAAAGTACTAATTTTATATATCAGACATAAAAATGTACTTCTTAAAAATTATGATGATAATATAATTTTTTTTAATTAAAGACCATAGTATCCTAAAAAAATAGAGTGAAACTAAATAGTTTTTTTTTTTCTAAGTAAGTAAAATTTTTTGAAGGGTCTTAAATTTTTACTTTTTCTTGAATTTAACTTTCTTTATATTTAAAAAAATAGTCATGAAAATAGTTAACAAAGGTACCAAGTAAATAACTTTTCTAGTAATTAACTTTCACTTTTCTACTTTTTTTCATACCAAACAAGAACTTTGGGGTGTTTGGTTTTGCTATTTACTGATTTTTACTATTTGGTACGACTCAATTTCTTAATATTAATAAATAAATATATTATTATTATTAGAAACAGTTAAAAAAAGAATCACACAACTGAATTCATATACGAAGATTACCGTAAATTTGGGAAAAAAAATCTGTCAAATTAGTTTCCTTTTTAGCGAAAAGAAGCACATTCCATAATTTAATTTTGACCCAAAACCCAATACTCATTAAACGCTTTTAATTCATACTTTGGAGCATAATCTTTTAAGATATTCATAATGATTTTTGTTTCAAAACTAACTTATTTTATTTTCCATCATATTATTCAATTCAGTATATTTCAAAAACAAATTATTTTTATATACATTATGCAATCTACTAACTATTAAACCTACCTATTATCAAATCTAAAATTTATCACTTAATTTAATTTCATAAAACAAAACGTGATATGCAAATGACACAATATTGACGTTATCTATTAGCCAATAAACTCCATATTTTCTCACTAGAAAAAAAACTCCGTATTTTTTGTTCAAATTTATACTATTTGAATAGGGAGGTTTTGTACTTTTAGGAAATTTTGGGGATTGATGGGTCGCTTCCATTTTGACTTTGCGAAAATACATGAGAGCTTGATTTTGGAGTGCCGTGTGGACGAGCATGGATCGATGACGTATCATAGATTGCAAGCTGACCCAAACTAAATAATCCTTGTACTTACATCTATGCCCTTTTTATAGTGAAATTATTTTTTTTATAGTGAAATTATTTTAACATGTTATTTTATTTGTTCTCATAAAAAAAAATTAAAATTACGATCTTATAATGTTGGGACTAATTCAATATAACAATACTAATGAGCTATAAATATATTGATACATTTTTAATGAAAATTATGCATCAATTATTTTTATTCGTGTATTATTAGAAAACAGTGCATAATTACATATTTCTCTCAATTGACAGTGAATAGAAATATGTTCATTAATGGATTTCGTAGACCATGTTTCTTGACGTTCGCACACTAGATTCATTCACTGAGTTATTGTCTGCTCTAAACTCATGGATCCTCACTGTTTTGTTATTAAAAAGGTGTCTCAATTGTTTAAAAGGAAAATGTAATTATAAACAATTTTTGACCTCGATTCTTAATTAGTTAATGTAGGAGTATGATACTACAATCAGTATTCACCAAAATCATGCATTATGACTGCTTATTTGATAAGAATTAAGGCCCTATTAGAGTCAGGGCTTACTCCAATTACAAGAACAGATAACAGGAATGAGAAAGAGAAAGCAAGCAGAGGGCAGAGGAGGAGTAGAACAAGAGGGATAAAATACAGCCTGCCTCACACCAAGCTTGCGGTTACAATATAAAGCATTAGAATAGTAACAAGCTAACAGAATAACAAATAACATAATGGCCCCACAAGAATCTTCCATTCAATTCCTCACGTAATCTTTGAGCCATGACGGTTGTTTGCCAATGCGTTTCCCTCGTGATTCCTTGTTGCTCACTCCCTCGCTCTAGTCATCCCCAAGCCTGACCTCCTCACTGTCCACCTCAAGCTGGGCCGCATTCTTTTTAGTCTGCCTTCCCTACTAGCTTTTCTAAACATGATAACTTGGATTTGAATGGGGTTATCAATTTTTGACAAAATAATATGATTTTATGAAATGACACGATATGATTGACATAAATTTAATTTTTATAATGTTTATATTTTATATAATGATTTGTGATATATAAATGATATGACACTATTATAATATGATAACATGAATTGACACCCCTAGATTTGAAGCTTTGTTATTTCAGTTTTCTGAATTCTTTTGATCACAGTACTCTTTTTTTTATTATTATTACTTGTGAAGATCACACGTAGTAATCATTACTGTTAATTTCTTAGCTTTTTTATGAGGGAAAATTATACTGAAGCTGCATTTGATTTACGTATCAATATAATTACTGTTCTAATTGTGAAAAATATAATTACTGTTCTATTAGATAAGAATTCTATAACAATATTTGGTTGGTGGAATAAAATATGAATTCTGTTCACATCTAGTTGGTTTGACGAAGAAATTTAAAGATTTATTACGTGTAGTTGGTGGAATTTTTCTATTGTTGTTTTTACTACGTTAATTTTTTCATTAAAGATTTAATTACAGTTTTTTTTCTCAATGATTAAGAAAGTCTAATTTGGCTCAATGGAATCTATTTTCATGTCAATTCCATGAAATAGGTTGTTTTTCCTTTCAGAAGTAGCCTGATTCAAAACCAATACAAATCAAACCGTATTAACAAAAAAAAAAAAACCACCAACAAACCACACCAAAACCAAGTAACTCAACCCAAACTGAAATTTCAACCTACTCTTCATCTTCCTTCTTACACTCCATCTCTCTCTTTTTACTTCTCTATAACCCCAAATCAAATTTAAGAGACAATTGAAACTTAAGTTCAAAATTTAAGAGACAATTGAAACTTTTTTTATCTCGATGATTTAAGGTGATGTGCGATTTTTATACTAATGTCCATTTCACACTTGAATGAAGAATCATTTCTATGTAATATCCCCCACTACTGTTGATTTTGCAGCTAACTTAAATTTATAAAATTGTTTTCATATTCGTCTTTGTAAATTACATGAAAAAAAAGGCATTGCATAAATGAGTATCTTAATTTTAAAAACATAATCAACTCCAAGCTTTGCTTTCCGTGTATGAGTCAATTTTGTTTCATTTTTAGTTAATAGTCTTGCCTTTCACAATATTAGTTCGCCGAAAGCACTTTTTCAATTAATATTTTGAATTCTCAGTGTTTTATATAATTCAGTTTATTTATAATTTAGAATTTGGTTTAAAATTTATATCATGACCAACATTTTTTAGATTCATATGCAACAAACTAATAATAGTGTGAATCAAAAACCAATAACTGGTTCAAGTTATAAACCTGGACAAGCGCAGTGGAAATCATAAGCGGAAGCGGATCTAGTTGTATGCTAGTCTCTCATACAAACCACTTTTGTTGATTAATGATGAAAATGACATCAGCTAGTTTCGTCTTCTATGTACTATACAAAGATCCTAACGAAATAGGAATCGCGAGTGGGTGGAGGAAGAACGATTTCTTTCTCCTTGGTTATGGTGGCTGACGGCATCACTTCTCTTTCAAAGAGATTGATATATTCTGTGTGGTGTGTAATATGAAGGCTCCAACCCTAATTAGGGTTATGTGTCAACTATTTATAGTTGACATATGTGAGCTTCTCTACACAATTGTGTAGAGCCCAACTTTGTCACTTAGTTAACTAGGGCTTAACCTAATTGAGCTTACGTCATGAGTACAAAAATCAAGTCTTGATTGAACTGGACTCGAACCAATCAACTCGTCATGAGAGGACTTATTTTTCCAACACATTTAATACTTCATAAATTTTCAAATTAAACTAAAATAACTGATATATAATTGTAAGGAGTTGATGATCCTAACTATCTTCCCTTTCTTATATATCATAAAATTTGCAACAACGTATAGTTAATTTTTTTAATATATGAGACGTGATCCATTTGAATTGAAAATTTGTGACATTAACTTATTATTGTTAAAACTTAATAATTTTACCGAAAATAAAAATTTAAACAAATTGCAGGTAAATATTTGCCATAATCAATGAATGGAAAATCATTGTCAAAAACTTCCAATTGGAACAAGCCCCAAATAATTAGCGACATGCATGGGAGACACATCCAGAATTTCAGAGACTTC
>CAODLS011153176.1:0-10451 GCA_948243855.1 Flueggea neowawraea
ACATCTGCTTAGGAAATCTGTTTTAGGAATAAAATATATTTTTCTGTGATAAATATTCCGTTTTGAAATATTATATTTTTCTCTAATAAATATTCTATTTTGAAATAAATATATTTTTTGTAATAAATACTACTAGCTAAAATAAATCCATTGTTTGTAATAAATATTTTGTTTAAGAATAAATATATTTTTTGATATAAATATTCTGCTCTGTAATAGCAAAATATTTTCTGTAATATATAAATATATATTTTGTTCTGAAAGCAATTATATTTTTTTGTAAATAATTGTATGTTCTCCATGTGTGTCTATTGTATATATTTAAATATGTTTTCAGTATATATCTATCTTTGATACGGGACAACTAGTTACGAGGAACGTAGTCTTTGGTATACCAATACTCTGACAAAGCCCTAGTTATCAAGGTAATATGATAGTTGTATGTCCGACTCCTACTAGACACACGTACTGTGTCTCATCCGTCTGGTGGCACAAATCACACCTTTGATATTTGTCTAATTTTGGTCTTATTATCTGACTCTTTTATATGTATATCTATATATATTTTTGATACTAATAAAATTGTCTGACTATATGTTGTCTGCTCTTAATGCGAACGATTTGAAAACCGTTTTCAGAAATTATATATATATATGTCTCTGTAGGCGTGCACGTGTATGCGTGCGGTATTTTCTGAAAATGTTTTCAAAACAATTTATGTTAAGTCTTAGAAGCGATCTAAAGTGTCATTCCTCACTGAGATTTCTCACCCTCTCCCCTTAACATTTTTCAGGTATTGTTGATAGCCATGATCCGATCTTCCGTGCTCAGTGTGGATGAAAAAAAAAATAGAGTAAATTATGAGTACTTGAAAGGCCCTTGCAGCTTTAGCAACCACAAGCACATCAATCCTTATTAGAACAAGGTACTGGCATACTTGAATTTGAACGTCAAATATATTTTTTATGCGTCTACACTTTGCGTCGTGTATTATTGAGAAAAAGACATAAAAGTTTAATAATTTCTACGCTTATTGCCAGGTTTTGTACGTGAATGCTTTTGTGTAATTTGTTAGCTCCAAAATGTTGTGTAAATGTGGAAATTTTGTCCATGTTTAAGTTCTAGGGCTAGCTGGCACGCATTTAATATTTCGAAAAAATGTTGGTCACTAAAAGTACACCATTTGTTCCAGAATGAGTTTCTGGACAAATATGAAGTTTTTTGCAACTGATTGCAAAGATCTATGATTATAATATCCTGAGTAATAAAAGATTGTTTTACTATCAACATATGCCACAGATGAAACTCGTCAATGAGCAGAAGATTATAATGGATTGGCAAAAAAGGGCGCAGGTGCAAATTTGCCCCCAACGTTTAGATCAAAGAACGAGTACTCTAGTCCTAATGTCCTATTGTTTAACTCGGACCTAGTTTGCCCCTACTGTTACCATGTCGTCTCTAATTTACCCTTCTGTTACGTCGACCCTATGTGCTGGCAAACGGACCTCATAATGCCGTTAAATTTGGCCAACGTGGACATATTTCATTCTGCAACAGAAGTTCTGCGTTGGACGTAAAATATGTGAGTTTTGCTCCGCCATCTCTTGCTTGAATTCATTTCCTAAGGTTAGGGAAAATAGTTTCCTTCAAACAAATGAGAGCATTAGTTTCCACTAGGAACATAAAGAAGCATAAATATTAACCGTGGCAGAGTGAGGTGGGATCAGTCGATCTGAAGGACTCCTACCATCCCCTATCACCAATTTTACTTCTGCCTTTGGGGTTGGGTTTTGTTCCACGTTGTCATTCGTTACTGTCTATTTGCCGGTAACAACAACCCTATTGCTTTCAATTTTTAGCTCCACCACTGAATATTAGTTAACCTAAATATCGAATACCGATACAATTATTAATGAACAAGTCATTTGCTTCGTTCGTTCGTCATTTTCTGAGAAGTCTTTAAACAAAATGAATCAAGCTTTCTCAACACCACCATATACCACACGAGACAAATACAATTATTAAACCATGTTCAACTTTAGAAATTTGGAACGCAACGTATACAACAATACGATAATTAACCTACTAAACTTCTAAAAGGGTTCAAGCTTTTTGGCATTACTATTATTAGGGCATCTATAGTGCAGGGTTTGTAACTCTGCACTAAGTACTGACTCATCAACCTTCTCCATTAGAGCATTTTTAGTGCAGGGTTTGTAACCTATTAGGAGAAGGTTGCTGAGTGCAAACGGTTGGCTGCAAGCCCCAACACATTTAAAAAAAAAAAGTGTTAAGCCCCAACATCATTATATGCAGTATATAAATGGTACACATAGTGGTACATAAAACTAGAAAAGAATGCAAAGCAAAGCTACAATTATTATTCCTCTGCTCTGCTTCTTTGTTTTGACATCTATTTTCTTCATCGAAACAGTCAAAGGCGATGCACGTAAATTAGCAGCAAATGTAATTACCAGTTGGGTCTATTTTTATCTTTTGTTAATCTAAGTACATGTCACTTGTATATACTTTTGCTTGGGATGAACTTGTGAAGCTTGATGGTTTTGGTGGTTTATGTAGACAACGGGGGCGACGGACGGATGGACCGAATTCAGAGTAAAATCAAGCAATTCCTCTAGAGCTTCGTCTGCACCAGGTCATAGTTGGCTCTGTGTTATGAATATGAATTAAACTTTTGATTTTAAAACTTGACTTTAACTAATGGTTTAATTAAAAAGGCGCAAATTATGGTGAATTTAATAATTTTCTCCTGATTTTAAAACTAGTTAAGAAAATCGCCAACTTTTACTTTGTTTTTTATAGTTTTGCTAGCTATGCACTTTTAACTTGGTGATGGATATCCAGGAGATGATGGCAACGGACAGAGCAATATCGGAGCAAAACCAGGCCATTCCCATAAAGCTTCCCATATAGCTTCGTCTCAGTGTCACGGCTCTGTAAATCTGAACACGGGTATTCATTGCCACCCAAATAACACCGGAGACCCGTAAGATTAAATAATAATAATAATAATGAAATAAATTGTTGCGAACAAACAAAGAAGCGAGCATTAGAAAGTTAAGATTTTTGAAACGGAGTCGCTATCTGCCTTCTTCTTTTAATCTACATATGATTTGTTGTCTAATATTAACAAATTTTTGGTCCATGCTTTAATATTATGTTTGACGATACTGTTATATGTTGAGAAATAAAGTGTGGAAAAAACGATCATTATTTATAGTGGAACCTTTATTATATGTGTAAGGTTTTATTATAAGTGTATATGTAAACAACCAATAGCTTTTTTTACTAATAAATTAACACTTATTTTGTGTAAAAACTAAAGTTGCTAATAAAATACCAATTGTGATTATAAATTGTTACCACGAACGTTTATACTGTTATATTAGCGTGTTAGTTTTTTTTATATCTTATTCATGAAAAATAAAAATTCCTATTTTTTCTTATAAAATATAGGAAATAATTAATTGGTTCTAAATACATACTCTTTTATTGATTTCATAAAAATTCTTATTTTTTGTCATAAAATATAAGAAGTAATTAATTAGGTCTAAATGCATTGCCACTTATAATAAATCGTTTCTTGCATCAAATACTATGATATTAAAAAGTATAGATACAGTGAAATAATAAAGAACGTTAAGACTATTCTTATTTAAAATATAGAATTTTCCCAGTATCAATTTAGACCCCAAGGTTTATTGGATCGAATAGTTCATGACTCTGTCGTTAATTACTAAACAATATTTAAACATTACCAAAATAAAAGAATTAAACATAAAATGATAGGACAATCATATTCCAAATGCAAGAATATAGAACATAGGAATAAATGATAAAAAAAGGTTCTACATGAGTAAAAATTTTAAAAAAATCGCCTATATAAACGATCAAAGTAGATTAATAGTGACAATATAGGAATAAATGAATCTCTTAACCTCTAAATATTCTTTAGGTGCATTCTAGAGGGACTAAAAGTTTATTAATCTAACTTAATTTATTCCTTTTACATGCAAAACAAATATCAATCTAAAATTAACTATACTTTACAAATGACAAAAAAAAAAACCCGTAGACTCTTGCTTTCGGTGTTTCCCTGTTTCTGTTGTTGTTAGTTTGAGCTAGACCATGTCACTGATCAAACGCCGGTGCCGATTATAATGATTTTCCAAAATCACTCTTGAAGCTCCTTCTAAAGTCCTTCGCCATGTCTGCTACTCAATCAAAACAACAATCAACCAAACAAACACCAAATTTTTACATTAATAATGGACCAATATGTTACAAAGAACCCTAATTAATATCTGATCAAATCAAGGTCAAAAACAAGAAAATTTCCATAATTGGAAGAGTGAGAGAATTTGTTAATATATAACCAATGGAATATTTACGAGTTATTAATTTTTTCCCACGAGTATTTTAGAAATAAATTCTGTAGAATTAATGATTTTACTTAAGTATAATATCTAGATCTGCGTTAAAAAAAATCTGTTTCATGATAGGAGTAATAAACTGAAGATAATTCTAGTATTAATAAATTAGAATTTATTTGTAAACGTCAATAGTCTTGTAGTTCGTTGGTACTAGAGTTAATTTCACTGCTAAAGAGTTACAAGTTAGATCTCATATAGAACAAATAAAATGACTTATAAAAGATCCTATTTGTAAACAAAAAAGATGTCAAATAACTGAATAATAGATGTCTAACATATAATAACTAAAAAAAATTATGTACTATAAGTAGAGCAATTTTTTTAGATTTAATCCAACCAAATTATAGAAATGTCGATATCGAATTAAAAAAATTACTTTCCAAGTATATTAAACAAAAACATTTTTATAACTTGAATTCGAACAGCACAAGAAAACTTGATCTAATAAAACCTAAACAAAAATGATCTCTAATTACCTTCTCAATGGTAGCCAAGAATGACTTGTTCTTAACATCCCTGGAAGCTCTAAGGTGAAACTTACAAATCCCAAGTTGCTTGAACAGCAGAGACTTCCTCGTCACACTCGGCGGCGGAAGTGACCTCCTTTCCAGCAAACTGCCACCACCGTAATGCGACGGACTTTCACATGAGTTTCCAACTACCTCATGAACCCGACTGGTTCTCCTGGTTTTTCTCCTACTTTTTAACGCTCTCATCACTTTCTTCGCGTCATTGCTCTCATCTTCGCCACCCAGTTCCGCAAACTTCCTCAGCAACTCGTCCGATGATTTCTTTGTCACGTGTTGAACATTAGCAGTAGTAGTATTATTAGTCGCCGCCATTTTTAAGATAAACAGAAGAGGATAGTAATGAAAGAAACAGAGGGAAATGTAATGAGGTAGTAGGGGGTGAAAGAGAGATGAATATAAGGAGAGGAGGGGGTTTTGTTGGGTAGTGGCGTGTTTGGGTGTGAGAAATGGACCGTTGAGAAGGGAATTTATGAATGATTGAATAATTGAGGGTATCAGAAAATATAGCCGTTATAGAGAAGGAGAATTATAATTGGGGAGGTTTAGTAAGGACAATGAATTGGAATAGACATATGAATTAGTGAACATAATAATAATTGATAATGGTATGACTGTAACAATCCGCGCCTCCCATGTTGTTTGCTCAGCAATTTGTCAGTCATCTTGTCTCATAATTATTGTTGTATCTCTAGACGAATCTATTTTCTACTTTGGACTCATGATCCTCACGATTTCTTCCTTGAAGAGACGTCTCACTAATTTGAGATAACAAAGTGCTTATAAATAAGCCTTATCCTCGAATTCCAGGTAATGTGCAAGCATGATAATTATTATTATTATTTTTATTTTTTGGGCTCTTTAAGGTTTTAGATTTTCTATATCTTGAGTGAAAAATCAGTGCAAAAAATTGTTAAAATAGATACTCGCTAATAATCTGCGGCTTAACCTGTGTAATTCAATTCAATAATTCCACTTAACTCAGTCACATTGTCATTTTTTGAGTCACATTGTCATTTTTTTTTCTCTTTATGAAAATTAATACCTACAATCAAATTCAGGAGTTGAGGAGTCTCTTACAAAAGCAGTGCAGCTCTGGGTTTCAAAGTAAAAAATAAGGTGCTTTTCTCAGATAATCAAAATGTTCAATAAGATTCTACATTATAGATTTGGAACTCTCTAAAATAGTAAAAAAAATGAAAGAAAGAAAACATCCTAAAATACAGAAGCCAACCGGGTGAAGTAATAAACACGATTTGGCTTTGCAAGGTTCACTGGAAGTTGGTTGCTATGATGCACTCTCAGAGCAATCTTTTTGTTTATCATATTAATAACCTGCACTTCACCTGAAAACTTGCCGAAAATTTCTCACAAGACTGGGGAAAGTATTCGCTGGCAAGTTTGCTCTTTGAAATGCATTCCCTTTTACGAGCTGAGTTGAGTCCCAAAACTAAGTGTGTGGCTTTCCAAATTTTTCATGTTAAGCTACAATCATACAAGAGAGAATCTTAATGGAACCACAGTTGATGAATACAAAGAAAATGCAAGGTAGAAAATTATAAATGATGAATGCTTTGTGCCTATTTATTTCTGTAGACATAAATAAGTGACAACATCTAAAATGCTTTGACAACCCTAGTTTTCTATTGGAGCTATCTTCAGTAGCTTCGTTTTTGCTAAAGTTTTCTTGATTAAACCAAGAAAAAATAACAAAATACTCCCAGGTAAGCAGCGTTTATTCCAAGCACAATTACTTTGAACAATGATAGTATAACATTAAATACTATAATGGTTAAAAAATTGTGGATTTGTGAGGGCGGATATACCCGTGGCTGTGCATTTCTCCTAGATACTGTTGATCAAAGACGAACAGAAAAGTGTAGAAGAGACTAACTTGTATGATGATATGATATGTTAAGATTTCCAGATTAATTAAGAATGTTTAATCTATTTCAGTATCATAATAAGATCTTTAACCTTACCACGACTGCAATTCCTGTTTCACAGAATCTAGGAATTGAAATAAGCCTTACCAACTGTCCTTCTGGACCTGCAGTTTAAGTTGACATTGATCAACTATTGCTAAAATTAAATAACAATATATATTTCCTCCATGATAAGTTACGATGATATACCTTTTAAAATGTGAATTCCTTATTTATTTTGATTACCAACAAAATAAACATGGGGGCAGCTCTCGACCAGGAAAGGATCCCTACCCTGAAAAACACATGAATAACAGTGAAATCTTTAATACTAACTCACATGGAGAGAAGGAAAGAAAAGAAACGAAAAATAATTTTGCCACTCGTATGAGATTTCAATAAACTTACAAAAATTCATAAATCAAGAGAGATTTAAGTGGCATGTGAGTTTCTATCAAGTGTGTTAGGTGTTGTTGGCGCCAGATGCCTCCATTTCAATGTCCTTTCCATACATTCAAGTTCATTCTCTGCTTCTGAATACTTCCGAAGATCATCAATATTTTGCCCAGATGTCCCGAGAAATCTGCCAAGAAAGAGTAATTGCAAGTTCCAGGACAATTATTGCATATAATTTTGACCACTACCCATCAAGTAATAAACGCACACTCTACCTGATATTGTCAAGTTCAAAGGAATGAGGATTGGTGCAAGACCTAAATGTGTTATAAGCTGATGATCCTGGGAATAAGCACCTGTGCAAAGGCTGAAAGGAAAAAACAATTGAGTGGAAAAAAAAAACTGAACAGTCTTAACAATGAAATGTCTGAAGAGGACACGTGTGATCACAATGAGAAAAGGCTAAACCTGTTGAGGTAAAGAAAAGGTTGCTGGGTCTTTGTCTCCTGGCATCATGTCCAAAGGAACACCTGCAGCAATCTAAACAAAGGCATTCACAATGCGATAAGTGGTACTGCAAGAAATGTTTCGTTTTTTTTCCCCTCTTGGGAGGCTAGACTACTAATCTAACGTCTATGATAATGAAAACCACCTGAGTTAACAAGATATCTAGCTCCTTAATTGGCTCAGATAAACTTGACTGATCCTTGGAAGCAAGATTCTGCAAAAGGAGTTAGTCATCTGGGTGACAAATGTCTCTAAAGAACTCTCATTAAAAGGTTTCTTTTTTGATAATTTAACACTCAAAATAAGGGGAAAAAAATCAAAGATTGTCATTAAACTGTTGAACCAGCTTTTGATGACAATAAACAAACATGAAAATAACTTTTTCCAGTCAAAACTAAATTTTAAAATATTTCACAAAGTTTTACTTGTCCATTAAGAAGCCCATGAGAAATTTCCACCAAATTTCCTGCGATCACAACTTGAACAATCTCTGCTGCAATTCCTTGTTCCTGTTTAGATGAAAAATAAGGCAAACAAAGAAGAACAGATGAATACAATGTACAGCCAGAAGAAACGAGAAGAATAGCAAACTCTTCATCTCCCAAATATCCTGAAATATGATCAACAATAAGCTGAAACTGAAGAGGATTAGACATGCTGCTCCCAACACTCAGTCCAGAGACAAAAACAACCCATTTGTCTTCACCTGCAGTAAAGTTTCAGAAGTCTGCTACTAAGGAACAATTTTTGTATCTTACATCCAAGAAAGGGAATTCTCAATTGTTTAAGCAGAATTATAAAAATCATATCATACTTGATTTAAGCGGAAACTCAATCTGAGGTGCTAGGCCTGCTTCAAGGACATCTTGAACTAAGAAATAACCAGCCCCAGTTTCCTTTCCATGCAAAGCAACAACAACGCCTATCAAATATTCCACATCAATCAATATCAAAATAATTGGTGTCAATTATACAACAATTACTTTCTTTAGAAAGTATTCCGAAGAAAACAAAAAGATATAAACAATTCCAAACTACGCCAATTCATAGAGCCATAACTGATTACATAGAAAGAAAAAGGGGCAAGATTAAAGGTTGTGTAAGGAAACTCTGTCATTTATTTGAAACCATATACACAGGCACAATAATATCAAGGCCTTAACCAGACTTTAGTAAACAGTCCCATCAAGTCCATTTTCTGAAAAAATAATTTGAATGTCATTTAGAAAACAATCACATATGTTTCTTATCTACCGTACATTGACAGGGTTCAGATCATATATACAAAAAATAGAGATGCTTTATCAGCTTTATTATCATCCCAATTTGGTTTATTAAGAGAACATAGATGATGTATCATTTCACAGTAGTTCATTACAGGTACCTGTGACATATACAGGTGGTGAAAGAGTGCTACCACCTAGTTTAACTCTGCCACTTTCATCTTCCATAACCAAATAATCATCTGAATGCGTAAAATTATGAGGCTTCACAAGTGGCGTAATAGATCTCTGCACATTGTTATCAAGTTTCAAAGAAGAGGCCATCACAGCATAAATTACCACTTTTCATATGAGCAAAGATTAAAATAAAAACTATGATGAATGTTAAAATAACAAAAATACCTCCTTAGAGTACTCATCAAGAATGCAAGGTTTAAGTTTCATGTGTTTGTACAGGGTTCCTACAACGATGCATTCCTTGCCTTCTTCCAGTCCCAAAACTGTGCAAACTGCAAGAAACAGTTACAAATATTGTCAAGAAATTCCATAGAGCTTAAAATCTTAATAACATACTGCCCTGCCATATGCTGATAAATACTAAATCATTTAGTAACTACCTGTTGTTACACATGAAACAAAATACTAAACTTTCTTGGCAATCTAAATTCCCTACATGTGCAAACAATAGGCATAAAGCATAATTTCCCTTTCGTAGAAAAAGATTTAGTGAACCAAGAGTAACTAGAACCAACCAGAACCATATAGAAACACTTTTCAATTTATGCACAGTTGCATAGAACCAAAGGCAATCGTGAATTAACACAAAAGGATGAACCCTGAGTCCCAAAACCACCACAAGTAACAATTTGTTGCCTAAAATCAGTCAGTCAGCGAAACCAACAGATGCCCACCAAACTGATCACCACAAAGACCCCAAATTTACAGTCAAACAACCCACACGAGCATAACCACCCGACAGAAAGCATTGATAAATAAAACTAAACTGGATAAACTCAAAGACCAGCGACATCACCAAATCGGAAAAAGATATTGAATTTACATCAAATAGACCGCACAAAAAAAAAAGAAACTTAAAAGAGGTACCAGGTAAATGAGGTTTCCAGTTAGGAATAAGAGAATAAAGAAGAGTTCTCATCAAGTGGAGGCGAGCAAAGTATATTTTGGCTGTATTGCTGGCCTCTGTATGTCTCGTTCTGAATCTCAAATTTCTCATCCTGCCATTACTAACTTATTAGCCATCCATACAGTCAATTTCAAAATATATGAAAAAAATTGAATCCTTTCGTAAAATTGAAATTGCAAAACAAATTTTACATAAAATTGTAAGAAGAGAAAGAGTGAAGAGAGCAAGTAGAGATGGTGACCAGGGAGGAATAGGCAGATTGCTTTCTTTGGGGA
>CAODLS011153197.1:0-13403 GCA_948243855.1 Flueggea neowawraea
GATGACCGTGTATCCAACCAAATACACGGGTTTATTGATCAGTCAAATGGCAGAGTCCACACTGCTATATTGATATTGATACTGGTCCTGTACTATGAATCCTTAAATATACGTATATATTGTCTGAATGCATGTTATATGATATGAATGCGAACGTTTTGGTAAAATGATTTCAGCAAAGGTATTATGTATATAATGTGTATACTATATGGTATCTATATATGTGTGTGGTACTTTGAAAAAGGATTTCAAACCAGTCTTTGTGAGGCACGTACGAGGCGGTCTGACGTGCTGTTTCCACACTAGGGAATCTTACTCCTTTTTCTTCTGTTGTCCATGTTATACATTTGTTCGCAGGTGATATCTTTTGGATGCACAACATCTGATCCGTACCTCAGACCTAGTGAGGCGCTTCTTCACTGTAGTGAGTGCCCTTGTTCGGGACTCTACTTTGCTATGTCATAGAGCTCCACATCGGGTTACTGTTGGGATATTGGGCTTCACTTTTGTATTTTGAGGTTTACTCTGGTGATTTTATATTTTCACTGATTTTTTTTTTGATATACTGTGTATGTGTATATATGTATATATATATATATATATATATATATATATATATATATGATTTACTTCATTTATAAATGTTTTAAATAAATAATTTGATAAGTCAGGTAGTATATCTGATAACAGAGGCTTGTACGGGATGGATCGGGCTTCCACAGACGGTCTGCCTCGTACGCCGGTCACAGGCCTGACTATGGGTTGTGACAGAGGTATAGGGTTTTTATAAACGCAACAGACCAAAATGCTGCATTTTGGGTTTTTTAATGTGTGATACACGGGTTCATCACCTGTTTGATTAGAAAAGCGCATTTTGCTCCCTGGGTTGGACAGACGCGTGTTTCCCGACCGAACGGGCTTCTTGGGGGCCGGATTTTCGAAAAACGACTTCTTCCACTTAAACCCACCGAATTCTATCAACACCAAAAACTTTAAACACTCTCAAACATCTTTAATCACCAAGAATCATCAATCAATACTCCTATTATTCCAAAGATCAAATCGGACTAGATCGAAAAGCTACTAGATTCCTAACCGAAATGGGCGGGGTATTACGTCTTATGCTCAATTTTTTCGAAGTTTGAAAGACCAACAACCTCTTGAGGACCTTCATATTTTTTAAGAAGAAATAAAAAATTAGACCAAAGGGTGTATAATGCTTCAATTGTAGATCAATAGTGGCAATATGGATTGAAGGCAATAATCTAGACGTTACGTCAGACAGAGAGATAATTGTACATGCCCATTAAGGTCATAGACATAATGTTAAATATTATTTTGTTTGTTATGATCCCTTACAATATCCTTTATTGCTTCCAAATGCTCAGACCGGGTGGTATCAAAATATTAAGAAATATTTTTTAAATGGCAATGATGGTCATCAAGTCATTTCAATAGGGGATACAGGCCTAAATTTGTCAGCCTATGAAAATGATGAAGACATTATTGAACAAGAATGTGAAGGTAATTTGTTTTAAAATAGCTGATATTTAAATTTTTTACTCCTTTAAATTTATTGTCATTGTTGTCTGTTTTCATATTGTCTTTAATATTTTAGAATATTTAGTTATAAATATATTATGACTTGCAGGTGCTGACAACCAAAATGTTAATAATGTCTCTTATCGTTAATATTCTTTTTACTTATTACAAATATGAGATAATATGCTCTTATTAATTCATCGTGGAGGCATATTGTTTCAACAATATTTGGTGGATATGTACATTAAACTCGAGCAGACACGGCTTGATTTCTATCGGTTGAACCAAAAGAAAATCGGATGTGAATTGTATCAAGGAATATATGATTGTGTTAGGGCTAGAGAGAATAGAGCTAAAGGGGTCAAAAAAATTTTTTCCACCAACATCCTTCATATGTGGCCCAAAAGATATGAAACGTCGATATATGGATGCCATTGCTTTAGTTCAACAATTTGGAAAACCTAATATTTTTATGACTATTACATGCAATCCTGACTGGAAAAAAAATAAAAGAAATTTTAAAAGAATGTCAGACTACTCAAGATAGACATGATCTTGTTGTTAGAGTTTTTCGGAAAAATTGCAAAATTTAAAAAAGGAGCTCTTTACGAAACAAATATTTGTTAAATTAGTCGCTCATGTTCATGTTGTTGAATTTCAAAAGAGAGGCTTACCTCATGCTCACATTTTGGTAATTAATGCACCGAGATTCAAGATTACAAATGTAGATGATTATGATAAATTTGTATACGCTGAAATTTGAAATGAAGAACTTGAGCCAAATATCTATGAAAAAGTTGTGAAACACATGATGCATGGACCTTACGTGACAAAAATCCAAAAAAATCCTTGCATGGTTAGTGGTAATTGCAAGTCTCATTATCATAGAGCCTTTATGAGAAAACAATGTAATTGCAAGTCTCATTATCTTAGAGCCTTTATGAGAAAACAATGCAAGGAAAATATGCATATCCAATATACAAAAGAAGCAACAATGGAGTAACAGTAAGTAAATATTTTTCAATTAAATTATCAATATTTTATTTTCAAACATTTTATATATTTTATGCATTAATTTAATTCTTTTCATATTCTTTACTCTTCATGCATTAGGTTATCAGCATGTTAAGATATTATGGATAACGGATGTGTTGTACCTTATAATGCTTATCTTCTTCAGAGATATGATTGTCACATCAATATTGAAATTTTCTCAGATGTTAAGATAGTAAAACAAGTATGTTTATAAAGGTCATGATAGAGATGCAGTTTATATTGTCTTTGTAGATGGAGATAATATCATTGATGAAATTGAAATATTCCAAGAAGCAAGATGGGTATCAGCACCAGAAGCAATATAGAGATTATTTGAATTTGAAATGAATGACATGTATTCAACAATAATAAATTTACATCTTTACCTTCCTAACCAACAATCAATACCTTATCTAGAAGATGCAGATTTAAGCGAGATTCTTAACTTTGAAAAAGATAAAAGAACAATGTTAACATAATGTTTTAATGTCTATGCTATAGATGAGGAAACCACTGGTTTGCTATATAGAGAATTTCTTGAACATTATGTGTGGAATCAGCTATCAAGGAGATGATTTCAAAGGAAGAAAGACAAAGTGGTTGTTAGGATATATGGAGCAAATCCAATAGAAGGCAAAAGGTACTATTTGCGACTTCATTTAAATCATGTCAGATCTCCAAAATCATTTGAAGACTTGTTAGTTGTTGATAGGTTGCATTTCATGCATGATTTATGTTGCATTTTATGTTCATTTTGCATTGTAAATTGTTGTTACTCGTGGGCTTTTATGTCTTTTGGCTTCTTTGGAGATTTATGTGGAATGTTGGTAGAACATAAGGAATTGGAGCTATTTTGGGAAATTTCAGTGTTGGCTGCATTTCGGCATGGCCATGCTGTAGAGAGGCTCGTTGACTTGGCTGACTTCTTCTGCACTGGGCTGCGTGTTGGCACTGCTGAGCCTCAAGATTTGAGCCTCTTGGATGTGTTTGAAGGATGTTAACCTAGTTTTACTACTAGAACAAAACAATTAACATTATTATTATTTTTTATTAGCTATTTTTTAGGGGAATTAGGTTTTTGTAATTCGGACACATATATATATACTTTGTATTTTGGCTATTGACGACTCTTATCTTCCCCATCTATCATTCACGCACGATATGGGAAGCCACATTTCCTCTCAATTTCAGCTTTCTTTCTTTAGCATGTGTAAGTAAACACCTTTCTAGTTAAGGTATTTTCGAAGTTCAATCCATTAACATTGTGAGACTTTTGTTTTAATTGTTATAAAGTATTCCGAGTATTTATTTAGTTTCTGTGGCATTCCTTTATTATTATTTCGATTTATTTATTGATAAGTGCCCCGTTGGTTGATTGATTGATTGAGATAATATATTGTTATTTAGGATTGATAGTGCATCACATTAATCATAATCTAGGTAACGAATAACGTCAATGTATGTGGTTGTACATTATTTATTATTATGAAACTGAATAATCTGGTTTAAATGATTTACGGTGTTTCCGACTTCACTGGCTGTGAATAGGGGTCTATTTCGTTCTTATTGCTGTCATAAATTAAACATTGTCAGGGCATTCCGGAGGTTGTCTAGTGGTTAGGGAAGTAGTTTGCATAGCGTCCCAGCGCTAATAATAAATTACGAAGAAATTGATTAATCGAGCACATCATCGTTACCTATAACTCTTTCTATTCGAATGCTTTATATTGATCTTTCGTGTTTGTGATCAACTGATTGGATTGAACGAAGAAGTACCTTAGCTAGGATTTTATAATTATTGAATTTTATATTTAGTGTTTATTTTAAAATTAAAAAAATTGAATATATTATTTTAACATTTTTTATAGACACTATTTATTTATTATTTATTATAAATAATTAAATTATACTTTGTGATTGTATGAGATTCGCCTTTCGTCATTTTCATTCCAGTCCTCTTTTGGCTTCTTCACTTGTCTTCTATCTACAAGCTTAGTTGGCACATATGGACCTTCCTCAACAACATCCCATATATCCATTTTTTATGATTGTAGAAATACCCTCATCCTTGTTTTTGAATAGATGTAATCACTGCCATTAAAAAAAGGAGCACGGTTAATGGATAAACCGTCATATATATGAATGCTATCTAAGAATGCTATTTTTGGAATCTTTAACTTTTTGGATGCTAAGCCAAACAAAAATTATCAAAAGCATAAGCTCTGATACCAATTGCAATTCAGATTCGGTCCCAAAGGGAATCACAATCCAAGAGGGGGGTGAATTGGCGATTTAAAGAGTTTGAAACTTTGTTGAAAATCTTTTTGCAATAAAAACAAATAACAAAGTTAAATGCGGAAGCTAAAGAAAAAAAACAATTCACAAACAATGTAAAGCAAGTATGAAGCAAAATAAAGAGAGTAAGGAGAGAGAAATCAAAGCCCGATATTTATAGTGGTTCGGTTCTCTTGACCTACGTCTACCCTTGAGATCCACTCAAGAATTTCAATAGACTAACTCCCCACTTTCGGGTGGAAGGAAACCTTTTATACCACTTGTTTTTGCTGGCTCAAAAAGCAAACTGTTACACCTTGTTTTATGGACCAAACAAGCAAACCAAATCTCTAGTTTTTGCGGGCTCAACTAGGAAACCATTTACCTCTAGTTTTCTAAGGCTCACTAGCAACCACTCTTGTTTTTCGAGGCTCAACAAGGAAACCTATACAACCCTTAATCAAATACTTTGATTGTTACAAATTGTGTTCCCAAAACATAGATTATGTGATCAACCCAACCCAAGAATAACAAAAAATGAAAATAACAAGAGTGGGTATAAAAAGGAAAGTGAGAGAATAAATGTGAAATGAAGATAGCAAAATGTGGCCAAGATTTCTCTATGATTCTATACTTTCTTCTGATGTTGGAGGTGTCTATTTATAGCTACTCTTAAGAATATAGCCGTTGGAAGCCTCAAAGTAGCCGTTGTGAGAGAATAAAAAATTTTGTTTTAATTGACGTCACATTCTACTACGTGCGTTGTATCTCTGTTATGCGTATAATATCATGATCTACGTGAATTGTATTGTGTATTACGCGCATTGGACTGACTTCCAGAATTATACATTTTCACCTAGTGGCTTATTGCATGTGAAATACCATCTTCTACGTGTATAGACGTTTCTATTCAGGATTGCATCGTTGATTCTTTACGTGACTGTTTTAGTTGTGTCAGGGAATATTCAAATTCAAATAGCGAGGAGCGTCTTGGATTTCTCCTCTTCTGGACCACGTCTACGTTTGTAGCATGTCTTCCTCAAAGTTTTCATCTTTGACTTTTTTATGTGCATTCTACCAGATGTATGCTAAATTTACACATTAATTCAAGCAAGAATTTATCCATTTTCATCCTTTAAATCATGACTTTGTGGAGAATTTTTTATCAAGTTTGTGATTATTGTAGGATGTTGAATTTGAGGAGAAATGAGTAGAAAAAGATGCAAAAGTTATGTAAAATGGAAAATCTCCAAACAAACTCATGGAAAGATGAAGAAAATGAATATTTCATGTTCTAGGAAGGTTGCAGGGTCATGCAAGCCAACTTGCATGGCTGTGACACTTGCAAAAAATGGAGGAATTTGACCCAATGGAGTGGCACAGCCGTGCAAGACAATGTTGCACGACCGTGACACTTGCACAATCATGCAAGCCATGTTTCACGGCCATGCAACTCACAAATGGAGTGCCATTTCGAGCCAAGAATGTTGCACGACCGTGCAACACGACAGTGAGGAGAGAGAAAACTGCTGAAAGCAACTAAACTTATGGGGACCAAAGCACAACTCAATGGCAATCTTGGGAGACTCTTGCTAGGGTTTTTGGGGGACCAAGAGGGCTATAAATACTCCTTTTCAACATCATTTTGGGCATCCTTGCAAGAAGCCATACTTCTCCACAAATCTTACAGAGAGAAAGAGGATTCAAGAAGAGAGAGAAATGGGATTCCATGAAGAGACCTATGGTCTTGGAAAGGAAACCCCCTCATATTTTGCCTTCCATTTATTGTTTTATTTTGGTGATGTTATTTTCCTTTCAAGGTTAGTTTTTATTTTTATTTTCTTTGAGCAATGGTAGTTTAGGTTTTGTGCTTGGATTTTGAGTTGTAAGCTTTGATGGATATTTTCTATATTTATGAATGAGTTTTGAGTTTTGATGCTTTATTTTCTATATCTAAAGATTGTCTTGAATGTGCATTATGTTCTTTATTTAAAGATTGCATTGGATTTGATTTTATGACTTGTCTTGAATGGAATGATGTTGAGATTCACAACCTTAATATTGTTTTTGACACACCCAAGTGATGAATCGAGAGATGAAGCTTGGTTTAGGTTTGCAAGCATAAATCTTGTTGAGTGCTAGAGTAGACATACTTAGTGCCTTCAAGGTGTTCGATGAAATTCCTCAAAAGGACTTAATGGGCTACTAGGTGAGGCCGAAAGGACCCTCCTAGACAATTGTAGGTACGACTTGAGTGACATCGAGAGAGGCCTTGGGAGAGTCTTGAGAGAGAACACTCAATCCCCACAACCCCTTTCATTTATTTGGTCAAAGGAAACCTTTGCTTGCATCTCAATTATCCAAATGCTTTTATTTATTTTGTTAGTTCATTTTATGTTTTTAAAATCAAACCCAATTCAACTCAAAATCTTTGTTTATATTGCTTTCCTTTATTTTTGATCACTAACTAGTACATGTTCCGTATGGATTCGACACCCAAGGAATACTCCAAGGATTTTATTACTACATCGATTCTAGTACGCTTGCTAGAGGTCGATCACTACCACCTTCAACATTGCATCTATCTTCAATCATTTTTTTTCATCTGGACATATGCTCGTCTACGTGCATTGTAAAAGCTTCTATGTGCGTAGATCAAAGTCTGATGCTCACTTCATTCTGGATCAATATTTCTACGCGCCATGCATTGCCTTCTACCCCCATAACATATGTACTACGCGCATAATACATTCTTTTACGCCCATAATAGTCAGTGACTAGCAAGTCTGCAACTTTGCACCTCTTGATGTATGTTTTGTATCCATCATCATCAAAATTGAACTCAACATATGCAAAATTGTTCTTTTAGTCCCTTAAGTTTGATAAAATTGATAGATTAGTCCCTAAAGTTCTACAATTACTTGGATTTAATTCAAACATCTATGAAATATGTTTCAAAAAAAATTGCATACGCTAGTACACATGTACACTAAAAAATGTACATGTTTGTATACATGTGTACACTAGTGTACACCTTTGTACACCAATAAATCAACTTAATACAATAATTAATTACTTTGTATGATCGTGTACACCAACATACACTAATTTATATTAGTGTGTGACAACTAAAATTCATAAAATCTATTTTTTTATTAAAACACTGTGATCGTTTTGTACACTTATGTACACAATTAGGAAAATTCAGTTTTTTAAAAAAAAACAAATTGAGAAAATAACTCAATATATTGCGAGAAGTCTGCCTCTTGCAAACAGTCAATTTCTCTCAAAAATATCTCAATTTGTCACGAATTTTTTTTAAAAAATAGTAATTTTAATATGTGTTTATCTTTTTGTGACATTTTTTATAGTTGAAAAATAGTGGCATCATTTTTAAAATTTTGGCAGTTTAATTTTCTATAAAAGCGTGATTCTCCCCATTTTAATTTCAAATGTAAGTTGAACCTAAAATGTAAGTTGTGACGAATTCATCGCTAATTCATCGTCGAATTCGTTGTTAAATTAAGAATAGCGGGAAATTCGAAATAAACACCCTAATCCCTACTTATTAATTCCTAACATCATACCCCTGAAGATATTAATACCTAATTCATGCCATAGTTTCGCTAAAACTATGGCATGAATTCAAGCTAAAAATATAAGTTGTAACGAATTCATCGCGAAAATGGCTACCACCAGTTCGTCACATAACTAAAATGGCGAGAAATTTCCTAACCCCTTAGTCCTTTGCTATAGAAGAAATTTTCATCCATCCCTCTGTCAGAAAAGTTTCGAAACCATTGCGCTCCCACCAAGTATTGATTGATAAAAAAGACTTGGTGCCCCAATTTATACTCTCATCCAGCAAATAGAAGTGGAGCATTACCAGACAGTGTGTAAGTCAAGCGGACAAATTCATAAAAGACCAAAGCAAAGAATTCGAAGATCATAAGAAGCGCCTATCAATATTAGACGATAGAAGTGCTAATTAAAACCCGTGGCATAATGATAATTGTACGTAGTCCAATGCTGGCCAATAGCGACGAATGAAGAAATCATCCACAACATATGTTGTTGATAGGATCGAAACCATATATTATTATTGTTCAAAATAAGTCCACGGCTCCCTCTAAAATCAAATTCTTGCCTTCACATCATATATATGTTATTTGTAAGGAATTTGTTAATTAGAAAATAGCTTTTTCCGTATTGTCCATGTTTGTGTATGTCTTTTAAATAATTTCCCACGTCTGTTTATTGGTTGTATACCCTTTGCAAAAATTAGATTTTTCTGGATTTATTTAAAAAGAACTTGATTTCTCCCAAGAAGTCAATTTCTTGAGATAATGACTCAATTTCTCACAAATTTTTAAAAAAATCAATATTAGTTTTAATTTGGGTTATATTTTTGAAATTTGGTTTTAAAGGATATCATTTTTAAGAATTGATATATAATTTGTTATAAAAGTGTAATTTTTCCTTTTTTTTCTTAGATTTGATTAATGGATGTAATTCAGAATGAGATAAGGTTCATATTTCTCTTCGGGATTTGTATCAAGGGCCTAGTGTCACAGACCATTTTGCTTGGGCCAAATTTTGGCTAAGGCATTGCAAAAGTGGGTTGGAACAAAGCTTGACCCAAGGTGTGTGCAAGCTTTGCAGTGGAAAAATCCAGAACGCACTGGATCGTTGCAGAACTTGCCAAGACAAAGTGGAGTGCCACAGAATTCTCTAGAGATTGTTGGAGTGATGGAGAAATTCGGCTAAGGCATGGAGAAGCCAAGAGGTGTCCGGAAATCTCCATAGCTCAACCAAGCTTGGCTTGCTTCTAGAAACTTCAGCAATGTTCCTCAAACTCGACACAAATCCGCCCAAGTCTAGATTGTTCCAACACTTGCTTGATCATTCTTGTACATAAGAATTATGTAGAAATCTCTAGTACAAATTATTGTAGCCACACATTAAGGAGGTGGAATACCTATAAATAGGCCACCCCTCTCATTTGTACAACACACCATACTTTGAGCAATTGTATAAAGACTTACCTTTCCACAAGTCTACGTGCTCTTTGCTCACTCTCATCTCGTCCAAATCCTCCCTTTGCCTAACTTGTCCGAGTCTTTGCACTAGAAACTCCCAAAAGGCTTACTTAGTTCTATTTGTGCTGCGAAATAGACTAAGTGTCATACGCATTCTCTAGCATCAAAGACTAAGTGCGTGACACTAGTCTGCTCCTGTCATATAACCCCCTCCGATATAACGTCTACGAAAGGGCGTCTATTTTTTCTAATATGGTCAATTGATTACTGACATGCATAAATTTTTAAGATTTAAATTTTACCACATCAATTTGTTTTATAATAAAAAAAATTATACAAAAACCAAATCCAAAATATAGTATTCCGTTCAATTTCGATCTGATGTTTAGGTGTTTGAGATGATGATTAGATGTTTGATATTGAATATTGAATGAAACATGTTTTTACTCTAATAAATAGTCTACTCATATCATATAAGTCGAACGGAGTTTGCCATTGCAAACTTTACCCCCTTCGATATGACGTCTGTTAAAGGGTGTTTATTTTTGCTTACATGGTCAATTTATTGTTGACATGCATAAATTTGTACGATTTATTTTTATCACATCAATTTTTTTATAATAAAAAAATAATACAAAAACCAAATCAAAACTAAACCCAATCCCTAGCGTAACCACTAACATAGCGAACAAAACTGATATATTAAAAGAACCTTTGAAGAACAAATCTATGAGTACATTACTGCCCAAATGCCTATTAGAATGCAAAATTTGCTCTGTAGGCCCCCAAATCACACTTTGTATAAATACATCCCATCTTATTTATTATATGCCGGCGAACAAATCGGTTTGAGCCAGAACGAACCGGATCGGAACTAAACAGCCCAAAATCGAAATCGAACAGCCCAAAACCGCTTCTAGGTGGTTTGATTCTGGTTCACTGGTCCTTTGAACCTAACCACCGGTTCACGAATTGTGGCCATGCTAAAATAACAAATAATCAACATATATCTTATTTACATGATGTTTATATATTGCTTATGTGTTGAAAACAACACATAAGCAAAGTATCAACAACATATAAAAAAAGAGATTTGTTTATATATTATTTTTTAGGGGCAATTACATTAGCATCCCTGTATTTTTTTTTTATAATCTGTTATTGTGTTCCTAAATTTTGAAAAAGCTAATATTGCATCCCTACTCTGAAATACAGTCGGCTAGAATTTAGCCAGAATTCAGTCAGAACTCAGACAGAACTAACAAGACAAAAAGGAGTGCCTTAATAAACGTTGTCCTATTAGTTCTGGCTAAATTCTGACCGACAATATTTAAGAGTAGTGATGCAATAACAACCTTTTCAAAACACAGGGATGCAATAACAAATTATGGCAAAATACATGGACATTAATGTAATTGCCCCTTGTTTTGAACTTGTAAACAACTTATAAATAAGATATCAATAATATATAACAACTTTTAAACAATATATAAACAAAAAAATATATAAATAATATAACATGTCTGTACAGAATACCTCTGTCCGTACAAAATATATAATATGTTCGTGAATATGAAAAGCGGCGTGCGTACGAACAAAATATTAAAAAATATATTTGTAATAAGCAAAAGTAGACCGTGCAAAATAAATATTGCAAAGTCTTGTAGGTGAACCGCATAATTATCACTTCATTTTTTTGTACGACTTGCTTTGACTGTGTTTCCTTGAATGTTTGGGCTTACTGTTTTGATGTCTCAACCTAATGTATTTTTTTTTTGTCAATGCTTTTTTTTTCATTTTATCCTAGAATAATAATATTTTTCTTGCAATTCCACTTAACTGAAGTTATTCTCTGTTAAATTTATTTTTCATTTCCATTTAATATGCTGTTATTTTCTATTTTTTGTTTTTTATTTTCTATTTGTTTTTATATCATAATTTATGTTTGGATCTTTATTCAGTTTATTTTTGTTTTCATTTACTTTTTTATTTTTTCAATTGGTTTTTGTTTCCAAAAAACACTATAACTAATAAAACAAACAAAAACAGAAAACAACTAGTTTGCATTTTAAAAAATGAATAGAATACCGAAAAAAAACATTGGTGCAAACAAAATGAAAAATGAGCCTGCATGAAACCAAATGAGAGAAAGTTAATTCCTTTAAATAAAACCTAAATGAAAATTGAAAACTAGAAAAAAAAAACCATTTAAAAACAGTAAAACAACAAAAAAAAATCTACCCAGCCTGTCCTATTAAAAACAAAAAAAAAAAGACAAACAATATTCTCTAGTTTAAAAACATTAAAAATAAACCTAAAATAAACTTAAAAAACACAAATATACATATGTCTGAGCAAGATTCGCTAATTTTGTCTTGTCGGGAGATATTTTGTAATTTAAGTATTAAGATGGATATGTGCGAAAGTAGGAGACTGGAATCGGTTTGTAATTTTGATTTTCAAAATTATGTTTTGTGTAATTAGCCCTAAATCTATTACAAAATCGAACAAAATGGAGTGGGCTTCACATTTGAGAACTCATTAGAAAATCTTGTGAAAATTAAACCCTTTTTTTGAAATATATTGCTCTAACGCAGTCGTTTTTAAAGATATTTCATATTGAGACAATTTATTTGCACTTGAAGACAGTTTCTGAATAGAATTGCTATAATAAACACTGCAGACTAGGAGAGAGAAATCACACCCTATAATCTCATTATTATTTTCTTAATTTTTTTCAAAAAAAACAAACTCTCGTAACCATATTATCTTCTTAATTTTAAAAAAAAAAAACAAAAAGAGGTTTCATTTCATTTTAGTGGGGTTGACACAACTCCTCTCTTCTCTATCTTTCTCTCTCTCTTTCTCTCAGACAGTGTTACTTAAAAATCAACATTAAAACCAAACCCAAACCCTATCCCTTTTCTGCACATTTTCCTTTCTTTTTCTTTTGATTTCTTTTCTTCTGTCCTCAATGATTGTATCTTTTGGAGTAGTGGTGGTGGTGGTTAATCGATTGAGTTTGGAAGATTGAGATTTAGGTTTTATTGTGTTTGGGTTCTGAGAAGATCTCGTTTGCATCTCCTCAAATATGCTCTTAATTGTTCTAAGATGGTTTATTTACAATGAATGCCAATTAACTGTGGAAAAGATGGATGTTTAACAGGCTAATGAAGCATGACATTTGTTGTTATATTGAAAATACTTAGCTGAGACTGATGATAATGGAGGAGACATTGATAACTCTTCGGAAATACATTTAGCTGGAAGTCTTCCTCTAGTTACTAAATCCACTTGTAATAACTTGATTTTTTTCGACTATTTTTCCGGTAAATTTTCCTTTGAATTTTTTTTTCGAATTAGTTATTTTTGACGGATTAATTTTAGTTTGAAATATCATTAAATTAATTAATGATATTTTGGAGTGTTAAAATTTTGTTGGTGTTAATAGGAGTTTTGAAGTATATTAGGAAGTTAAATTGAGTGAAAATCGATTGGAATTGGAAAAAAGGA